>JAKSZP010001485.1:0-159390 GCA_022478985.1 Massospora cicadina | reverse complement strand
GCTGTAACGATATAGCATATACCATCGAAGTTTATATAGGATTTTCACTTGTTACATATAAACCTTTTTATTTTACTATTAAAATAATATTTTTTAAAATTCATAAACCTTCTCAGGCATGCACACAACAACTCACCAAAGTTTCATCACAATTGGATGAACGGTATAGGAATGCATTTGGGACATACATACACACAGATAGACAGACAGACATTCATTTTTATATATATAGACTAGCGGAGTTGCCCGTGCTTCGCTACGGTGTCTAGATTTCAGATGATTCGAATTGATTAATTTAGCTTTTATATATAGTTAAGCAATAACTACTCGGCCAAATCTAATTGCTTAATCGAAGCAACCAAAACCAAACAACTCAGCTAAAACTAACCGAACTTATCAAATCAACCAATAACTAATCACTCCCAAAGCTAAACTGTATCCTATCGATTCGACCAAAAACCATCAACCCACTCGGCCAAATAAAATAAATCTATCAAATCAATCAGATTCTAAATTATTTTAGTTTTTATATTGGTAGATAACTATCAATAAGTGTAGAAACCATTAAACCTATTAAAAATTCCAACCTCCAACCACTTAGCTAAAATCAATTAAGCCTGCCAAATTAACTAAATCATCAATCACTTACCTGAAACTATTGAGCCTATCGAATCAACCAAAAAATAAACTACTACTCAGCAAAAACCAATTACGGAACTTACAACAGCCAAAAACTACCAACCCCTTATCAAAAACCAATGAAAAAATCGAATTAAATGAATATGAAAATACCCTGCCAAAGATCGGTGTATCCCCCTTTAGGTTGGGACCACCTAGTGCTAAAAAAAGAAAATACCCTGCCAAATTGCTATATAAATATATTAGAAATATATATTCTAGATCTTAAATAGAACTGATATTTAAATTTATATGATTATTTTAAATAATTACCTATTATCATTCCGTTCCCAAACTTTATAGAATACTTGTGCCAAGTTTGGTGATTTTTTGGTTAATTGCTCGAGATAATGCATCCGGTATAAATAAATAAACAGAATGTTAGTTTTGTAAAGAAAAGTTTGGCTAATTCTTGTTGATACCCAGTTTAGCACAGATTTGTTTTTGGGCTTTAAGTTTACCTGATGATCCTAATTAATCTTTTTTAATATTTGTAGATGGTTATCGATAATATTAAAAAAATCAAATTATATTGAATCAATATAAAATTACCAACCATTCAGCCATACCCAATTAAACCTATCGAATTAACTAAACCACTTAGCTAAAACCATTAGATTAAAATCAACCAAAATCACCAACCACTTATCAAAACCAAATAAATTATCGAATCAACCAATCACTAACTTCTTTATTAAAACCGTTACGCTTAATCAATCCAAAACCACCAACCGCTCGACAAAACCATTTAAACTATCGAATCAACCAAATATCAAACTTCTCAGCCGTAACAATATACCGATTTCCATTAAAAACATATAAAATTTTAACTTGTTACATATAATACTTTTTATTTTAATATTAAAATAATATTTTTAAAATTCATAAACCTTCTCAGGAATGCACACAACAACTCACTAAAATTTCATCACAATTGGATGAATGGTATAGGAATGCATTCGGGACATACACACAGACAGACACACAGACATTCATTTATATATATAGATAAAATCTATATTAATAAATTGAAAATTTGAAATTTTTTTAGATACCTTAGCGAAGCACGGGTAAATCGGCTAGCATCATATAAACTTTTTAAAATAACTTATATAAAGGCTGGTTAGCCGAGCGGGTAAAACTGCTTCCACCCCTAGTGCAGGTTTTGAGTTTGAAACCTGTACTGGCTAGACTTTCTCAGTGTGGTATATTTGTCCCAAGGTTGACCCACCTCGAATAAATTTTATATAGCAATTTGGCTAAAATAACTTATATAAAAATATCTTGTCCTCCAGGGATGAGGCGGGTTTCCATGAGATATCTGTTTAGGGAAGGTAGAAGGATAGGTGCAATATTATATCATATTTCATGATTAGATATGTAATATCATCAGGAACTTGGCATATCCTGTCTGAAGTTAACATGCATGGCATCCCTGAGTTCATCCCGTGTTATTAAAATATTTCTTTTGTTTTTAGTGAAACTATATACACTTCCAATTATTTTTAAATCCTATTTTAGCTGGTTTTTAGTAAAGTCTGGTGTAATATATATATATATATATGCCTTGATTAATACCTCATCTAGTGTATCCATAACAATATCATTTTATCCTACAAACCTGTGTGCAAGGTGGTATGGTTTTAAAAGTGAAATTAGTGAAAACTAAAATAAATATTATTTGCCCGCTGTGATATATTTTTCCTTAATTTAAATAATAACTCAGCTTGGTATTCTCTTATAGGTTCATTATAGTGGGCCAACACCTCAACCTACTTACAGCCCATAAAGGGATATACTCTTCTACAGGTGTTTTAGTTAAGGTGGTCCACTTCTGCCACGGTGCGCTTGATAATAGCTGAAACTGCACGGTTTTTACGAGGTGCAAATTGGTAGTTAAGTTATAAGGGGTACTGTTAAAATTTTCTAAGTAACTAGTGGATCTTTGCGTCAGAAATGTATATATATGATAAGAATTTATTTTAATCTAGTTACATAACCTGTAAAGTAATGTTACCTCCAAAATTTTTTTCTCCAACTGGGTGCTTAAGAATAATCATGGAAAGGAGATAGATCCATCAAAATATTAGTCTGTGATCTAGGTGATTGATTTTTGCATTTGTAAATTGAGAAACTGAGCAAAATCAGATGTCATTATTTGAGATAATGAGCAAGTTAAGACCCCTGATTCCTAAATAAAGTCCCAATAAGCTGACTCTTGAGCCCTTTTAAATTCAAACCTATCACTGAAGGCACCAACTGGAAAATCAACATGAAGTATCACACACAGGAATTAAAATAGATGCCTTCTGAAATTGCTCCTCCGCTTCCCAAATCACAAAGGCGCGACTTCCATAGAAGCAATCATGAGGGCATCATTAACAAATAAAAATGAAGGCATCAACTAGGAAGTCAATTCTGAGGTTTTGGAAGGTTCTTATTATATGGGGCCATGGAGTTCTTCTCAGCATTGTGTCCACACTTGCCCTATAAATATCAAATCCTTCTAACTAAAAAACTAGTCTATTTACCCCATCTTTATATCTTCATTGAACTCTCCACTAAGTTTACAGCTTCAAGTCTCATTTTGAACCTTAGCTACAGTCCAAAGAACTGATAAGCCAACATAAGTGGTATTCACTACAGGGGGCCCTTTAAGATGGCTTGTGATAACTTATATCACAAATATGGATAATATTAGCAATTTAATAGACTAATATGCTGACTGGTCAAGAAGCATATATTGATGGATCAACACTTATCAGTATGAAGCAACTACACTACAACCTGAAAGCTTAAAAATTTGAGACATTTTTCAATTCGCCTTACCCTCCATTGATCAAAATCAATATCAACTCCATTATGAGAACATTAAAGAATTTTTCAACAATTACTGAATGGCATCTACTTCATGGTAGGCTGCTCTAGTCATACTGAGCTTCTTCAATTCTTCCACAATGCAAGATTTATATACCTCATTTCTACTACCATTAGGATTTGGCTTTGGGGACTGAACGCTATCTCTGAAGCTTCATCCATCCAACTATACACCACATCCTACAAATAGTTGGTCTACATCATCACAAAGTAGCTCATCAATTAGGACCCACACAAACTTTCAACTCAAAATATTGTCAATTTATATAATACTGCTTCTTCATATGTCCCTGATAACCAAGAAGCCAATGTATATAATTGCTCACTAATTAATAATGCTTGCTACAAAATTGCTACATTAGATATTGGAATCTCAAGCTACCTTGAGGATAAGCTTCATTGGTATGTAAAATTTTTAAGTCAACCTGGCGCCAACATATCAATCAGATAGAGGACCTCATATGGTTTCTCCAACAACATTACCAGAAATTAGCTTTGGCAATAAAATCCTTGGAATTGAAGAGCCTGAAGGGCCAATTAGACCAGAAGAATTAAAAGGATCAGAATGGCCTGAAGGGCCTGAAGATTCCAGTGAACCCCAGGCCCTCCATTTCATTGATGCCAGATCCTGAGAAGCCCATTGACTCCTGAAAACAACATATCCTGATGGAGCTTGCAACCTTATGAGACCAGATAAGAAATGTGACTCAAGGATGCAAGCTTCACTTAGAAAGGTTACTCTAGAACCCAGAGTTTCAGTTGATGCTTTTTTACAAGAAAATTGATAATTCAGCACGTTTACAAGCTCACTGACAGCTGCATCTTGCACCCCAAACAAACCTTTCAAGGTTTAAAACCTGTTAAAGTGACTGTGAAAATCAGCTGCTCCTCAAACAAAATTAAGCTCAAACTCTATGATCAAGTTACCCTTAAGACTTTTGCTATCTCTATAACCCCCTATTGGGATGAAAATCAGGAGGACCTAGAGGGATTGAGCTGGAGATTGGACCAACAGGCCCATAAAAACTATATAAGAACAAAAATTTATGAGTCTGATCCCGTCCCTGCCATTAATACTCTTTCCACTCCTGATGTCACTAACTTTGAGCCCTATTTTCAAGGAGAGATTTACTCTGGGACAGGAAAGTATCACCTCCTTTCTGCAGTATTATATGAGATCAATGAAGAAAGTCACTTGCCATCAAAAGATGAAGCATATTTACTCTTACCTGAATAGCTCAGTTTATGAATTATAACTCGCCAATAAAAGGAGTGTCACACTTGGGTATAGGTCCATACTTCCCTAATTTAGGAGTTCAGAAGCCACCAGACCTTGGCTAATCATAGGCAGGTGTTCATGGAAATTCAGTTATGCAAAGAAAAAGCCCTTTGGTGTTTTCCAGAAATTCTATGTATAAGCACAACCCTTGGTTAACACTAAATATATTACGTTGGATGACGTTATAACTGCGATAATCTCAGCAATAATTCTTGAGGTCCAATTAATATTATTGGACAGAAGAACAAATTCACCTGCATCAAAGAAATAATGGAGCCTTAACAAAAATCCCTGCATACCATATCTATCAAATCCTCTACTTTTACCTCTCCTAGACATCATTAAATCAAATTTGTTGAAAACTAGAAAACCCCAAACCAAAGTGCACCTACTGTAATGAATTATGGAATATCTGCAAGAATTGCTGGAAGAGACTTTCTGACGAGGCAAGAAAAGGGCATTCAGCATGAAGGACGAGGAACTTCATGCTTACATCCATGTAATGCCCCATGGACATTTAATGACCTTTATTGCGTCTGATGTTGTTTTTCCAGAGAAAGATGAATCAGAAACTATTAATTTTAAAATCTGACACTGCTTACTATTCTTTTTGAATCGCCCATGTTGCTTACTATGCCCTTATTTTGGGAGTTTATTCACATTCTTTTAAAGTTCGAGTCCACAAAATTTTTGTTCACGCTATTATCAACAGTGGTTCCCAAATGAATATTAATTCTTTTAAGTTAGATAAATCATAAACGTAGCTCCTGACTTACCTCACTATATGGAATATGACATAAGTGGACCAAAATGTACTCAGTCAATTAAAAAATTCTCCTTGATACTCATTTGCTTTGGAAAGTTGTCATTATTACTCAGCCATTTCATTAGATAACCCTAGTTATGACCTCCTCCTCATAACATAATCTCTTTGTGACTATTAAGCCATTGTGCACTATGATATAAAATTATTATCAATCCTAGGGCATAGGGTTCCATCGGTTTTTGATACCTCCCACAATTCCAAGATGGAGGTCAAAGCTCAAGACTGCCTTTGGAAAGCAAAATCCAAATTAGTAGAATCAAATATCATGTGATGGGTTTTTGTGTATGGATACCCCCTCCTACAGTAGATGGCCTGGAGGGCATACCTATCTGTTTTCCAAGCCAACAACTATACTTTCAAAGCCTCAGGTTATTGTTGATACAAGAAAACATATCAATAACTCTTGGGCAATTACTAGAAATATGAGGCGTGGATATCCCAACAGTCAACAATATCCTGGCCTGTCCAAAAAACTTTAGATCCCGCATATTATGGATCTTATTGAACTGCTGGCTAGCCTCATTGACAAACCTAGGACCTTTAAACAAAATATCCCAGCTGCTCATGATTGCCTACTTTTTGTAAGAGCCATAAATGACATTCATAACTTTTCTCACTCGTTGAAATCACTAATTGCAACAAATTCGATTCAAGAATAGGCAAGTTTGATAGTATCTTTGAGGATATTAGTTTGCACCCAATGTTGAGTTGAAGTTGGGCTAGCAAAGTAAAGGGCACAGGATTGGGCTCTTCACTATCCAAAATTTTTAAACGCCCCGGTGACACTGGCAGCCTAGATAAAAATAAAAAACTGGCAGTTAGTAGTTCCCCTGAGATTTTAGCCTGGTAAGCAAAGTGTAACCAGTTCATCAAAACTCTGCATTCCATCCCCTGTTGTCAGTAAACACGAGCTTCTAGTTTTCCTGGATATTAATAAAATGGCGCTCAGGGAAAAGCATTGTGGAGATGTGCACAACCATTTCCCAAAAGCATCATATGTAGCACTGCACTCCATGTCATTGGGTGGTTGGATCTCAGGTTTAAAACTAAAGATGCAGTGGATGAAGCTGTACAGGTGTGTGGTGGTGGACCTTCTGGATGGTCAATGGGTGATCAAAATGAAGTGCACTCAATAGACCATAATAAACTAAATTTTTGTTACATTTGACTTCCTCCCTACAACAATTGAGCGCACAGTGCTGGATCACCACCTCAATGGATGAGCCTAAGGCATATGGAGAACTTCACTCCTTTGTAATGCAACGCTTTACACTTAAGCCAGACCTGTGTATGGGAAAAGTGATTGCTGTGATCACCCCAACCGTAGTCATCATATAAGACCATACCAAAATTCCTCACACCTCAGTTGTGTTTATTGATGGGCAGGAATCCTGCCCATTCCACATCACAGTGGATAGCGCCCCCTATCTGCGATTTCTGTCACACTTTTGGCTTCAAGGCCCACACCTTCTCCACCAAGGAGGGCATCACACAAACCAAAATCCTCCCTGATGCAATGGGCAGTGCAGATACCCATTATGAACTGTCCAATGACACTGACACCACCTTCCCATGGGGCGTGCAGGGGTGTACATTCATGTCAAACCTGTGTCCCCACAATATCAAAAAAAGGTCAAGCAGGCTTGCAGAACAGTGGACAAGGCAGCGGCCACAACCATGTCCATGGTCCCGCCTGCCCAGACCCAGAATGACATTGAGTCATTTGCTGCAAAAGCGGTTCAAGAATTTGAGCACCAATTAGATTGTAACAATTTAACCTAATGACCCAATGGGCAAATCAGATTTACCAAGCAAACTTACCAAGCCTCAATCAAGACTGATTCTACCACCCATTTCACTCCCAGATGTTAGTTGACCTTTGATGGTGCAAAGCAGGAGCATAGTAACCCAAAAATTCTGCAGAAGGCAAATTTTCCAAAAACAGGAACCATACCAAAGAAATTGATAGTGCCCTAAAGAACGCTATGACTTAACTGACTCTATTGCTTCCTGCTATGTAGTGCCATATTGCATGCTGAAAACAAGACAATGGATTGGATTGGGGGCCCTTCTCATTGCACCTTAGGTGCGATGGGGGAGCTTTCACAAAAGGGACGTTGAACTTGGATGGACTCTAGGCCTCACCGTCCCAGGCTAGAAAACTGAGTTTAAAAAATAATTTACCTGTGGACATCCTGGCCATTCAGGAAACCCACTGTCCACAGTGCTGGTAAACATGGGCAACCATGCTCCTCCACTCCCTTTCTTTTTTGTCACAGCACTTTGGAGTGACTATACATGTGACCCACAAATTTAATTTATGTTTTTAAAAATTCTTAACTTGATGGCCATGTGCTTGTAGTGTCCTTTTTGTGGGATGATGAATTGCACGCTATGGTTAATATTTATGCCTCAACCTGTGCATGGGCTCACTGGTAATTCCTCTCAGCCATTACTTCCCTCCCACTTCCTCCTGATTTATTTGTGTTGGGCAACCTGAACTTCTGGGATAACCCAGCCACTGACCGCTGGCCTTCAACGCCTGCCCCTTGCAGGGGCATGTAAAGCTTCGCGTTATAAACACCACTTTGGGGCTATTTGATACCCTACCTAAACATGCACCGCTACTCTCCAACGTGTCGCATCCCCATGCGCACAACAGTAAGTTGAGGTCTATGTCACGCATTGACCTTATCCTTGCACCGTTGAACTTTCAGTCTCAGGTTGCACACTTTATGATGACGAAAATCGATTCATCCAACCACAGGTTGGTGTTGATTTCCTTCTCTTTGTCATATTCAGTGGCATAGGCGCCAAAGTGGTGCAAAATTCATCCAGCCAAAGTAACGTCGCCCAGGTTTTCCTTATAGGTGGACACCAAAAATTTGGCACTGCAGTTCGCCACACCATTCTGTGTAGACCCACTTACTACCTGGTCAACTTTTAAAGTGAACACCAGCTGCCAGGCATGACACCTCTCATTGCGTTGAGCTCCAGCTGTCTTGGTGGTCATTATGTGCATACTCATGAAGTAAACCACCTGGATTCTAATGTTCCTGCTGCAAACTACAGCCCAGCTTGATGCCACAAGTAGGAAAAAGTGTTTCTCTCACCTCAAAGCACTAGTAAGGCGACACAAACATCACATTTTCTGTACAACAAAAAGAAAATAATATAAAAGTGGGCAACACATGCTCCACCTATTTTTCAAAAATTCTTTGCACTGCGGCAGAGCTTGGCTTGTACACAGGTGATGAGGCCAGACCACTCCATCACAAAAACTCCAGCTAAAGTGGCAATTTAAGTTTGAAACTATTACTCCAAATTATATCAATCTGATCCAGTTGAACCAGCCAAAGTTGAAGAATTTCTTGAAAATGCACATAACTACACTGTTTCCTGTTATCCAGGGTTGACGAATTTAATTTCAGGGATGAACTCTGGTATACCGTTCACAGTGCACCACACAGGAAATGCCCAGGTCCAGATGAAATTCCTCAAAAGTTCTAAAGAGATATAAACTATTTCTCCAATTTGTTGCTAGCCTCAATGAGCCATTGTTTTTTTTGGAAACGCGCCTCCTTCCTGGGAGCCAGGAGGGGTACACTATAACGCTGTATAAGAAAGAAGATAAGCTAGACTTGGACAACTGGCACCATATTTCACTTACTAACACATATACTAAGTTATTTACTAAACTTATGGCCAACCGCCTAGGGGAAGTTGCCCATGATATAATCTCCTCTGAGCAATTTAGTTTCATTCCCAAGAAGTTTATATGAGACAACATACACACTGTATCCAACATCTGCCTATCCACGGATACTGGTGTACTTGTTTTCTTAGACCAGAAGAAGGCTTATGATAGGATCAACTAGGAAAACTTCAAAGACTGCCTCTACAAGTTCCACCTTCCCCATCAATTTACTAATTGGGTGATGTTGCTAACGGAATCTGCCACAATGGCTGTGCGTGGCCCTGGCTTCCTCGCTGATGTGGTTCATCCTCATAGAGGCCTCCGCCAAGGGGACCCTTTAAGCCCACTATTGTACAACTTCAGTCTTAAACTACTTTTACGCAATGTGAATGCCCACCTTTCTGGTGTCCATGTGCAAGACCAAGCACCAGTTAAGATGCTTGCATATGCTAACAATTGTGTGGCTGTAGTATCTAACAACCAAGATGCACGCGCGCAAGGGGCACTATCCAGAATTACTACAGGGTAAGTAACGCTGAATTAAACGCTTCCAAAACTGAAATAATTCTCCTCAGTCAGTTTCAATCCCGCTGGTCACCAGCACCCCGTTTCCTACCTGAATCAGCAGCTAGCTCACGGGTTCGCTTGCCCACCCACACCATAATGCCCCACTTGTGCTTATTTTTGTGCCAACACCCACTTCTGGTATGGCACGCCATTTGGGTGTGTGGCTGAAGGCGGGAGGGTACACCTCCTTGGTGATGGAACACCATATTCTGGACAATGTCACAAAACGCATCGCTTTTCTCAGAGCCCACCAAATTACCTACCAGGTAGGGTTGTGCTGGCCAACCCTATGCTCCTTTCTAAAGTCTGGTTTGTGGCCCATGCTATCGCCTTTTCCTCATCTTTCTTAACCTAGTTATACGCCCTCCTACAAGGGTGACTTTAGTTAAGCTGCCTACCACCAGTGCGACTGGATGTCATGTTTGGCCCTCGCCTTAGTGGCGGTATGGGCTTTTTTCAACTTTGAGGCCCATGCCGCCAAAATACTTGACACCTGGATCACTGCAGTCATCAACCCCACACTCTAGGCCCAACACTGGTCACGCACGGCCCGCTCCAACTTTTCCCATGCCCTGGGCCTCAGCAATCCTACCCACCCCATTTTATGCTAAAATATTTTGCCTTGCATCCCTCTGCTGAAGGCCTGCATGGGACGTCGCCCCACTTCAAATGAATTCTCCTCTCCATGTGGAGTGCTGAGTGGAGATTTAGCATCAGTGGGCACACCGCCCAGAGGGGTTTTCCTATTCCCCGCTTCAAACAGGAAGTACAAGACTAAGCCGCTCTGAACAATTTGATACCCAGAAGGTCCCCTAATATGGCTAAAGTGGAATATCTGGACATGTTGGACATCCCATACTCTCTAGAAACCCTGAAAGACATCTGGAAGTACACCCATCACCCTCTTTGCAGCCACAAGTTCATTCCCATGTGTGGCGCTGCTTAAAATGGGTATACTATACTGAGAGCGGTTTAATACATCACACTCCTCATGTGTTGGGTGTGACCAATATGGGACTTTGTTCCACCGCCTGGAAGAGTGCCCACCGTTAGAAGCGATCTGGCTTGAGGTTCAACGTCACTTTTTCAAGGAGCAAACACAGACCTTCAGCCTATTTAAGGAAATCTTCGCCTTGTCATTGAATCCCCCTATACAACCTTCCCTCCAAGCCTGTGTGGTAGCAATTACTATGTGGAATATCCACACGGTTGCCTTGGATACCTTTTCAGGCTATACTCCCACCCTCCAGGAAGCTGTACGCCGATTCCAGTCGCACCTTATGGACCACTTTTAAGCATGGTTGTTTAGTTATCTACTATCCCATCAACGATAGTTGGCTCATACTGGTTCCTGGTATGGTTCATCAATTCAGACCTTTTTCTTCATACATGTTCATTAGTGGCGCAAGCCTATACTCACAATATCCCTTTTCCTTTATTTGGCGTTCCCACTGGCAACAGAAGAGAGCATTAGCTTCTATGGGTTGCCCCTAGCATATATTAGTGCTTTATTTTTACATATTGGAGGTGTCCATCTCATGGTAAGCCTTCCCCATATAAAATTTAAAATTTAAATGAAGTTTATAATTTTGTAAGTCTAAGGGATTTAGAGTTAGAAAGACTCCAATAGTTAGCTCTATTTGACACCTCCGTTAAATGAAACACCAGTGAAAAACAGAGTCAATTTAAGAAAAAACTGAGAGAATAATCAGACCACTTCCACCCTCCACCTATGATTTCAGAAGAGATGAATAGAAGTTTAAATCATGTTGAGACTGGAACCCTCAACCCATCTGATCACATTCTTACTAAAAAAGTAAGGTTAAAGAAGCTCAAATGCTGTTTAGATTAAGCAGCTACTTGTAGCTAGGTTAAAAATACATTCTTGTAGCCTTTAAGCCTATTTTTCCTGTTAGTTTAAAGAATGATGTTAGACATGGTGTAGTGGTAGACTATAAAAAATAGCTTCATCACCAAAAAGGCAGTTATGCTCTGCCCATCAATGACTCTCTGCTTGCTTGCAAGTCACAATCTTCTTCCACTATGGATATCACTAGCAGATACTGCAAGTAGAGCTGGCACCTAACATCAATCCAAATGTTTGCTATAGCCAAAAGGGGGCTATTTGGGCCCACTAGGATGTCCCATGGCCTTTGCAATGTGCCTGAAACCTTCCATTACGCCATTGATGGGATCCTGATAGATTTGAAGATAGCCTGTGTACCTATATACCTTGATAATATTACTTTATTCTTATGACCCTTATTAAACATTCTTATGTTTGACTTTATGTAATAATATTAACCATTTGACCCCCTCAGCCAAGTTGACACTTAGACTTGAGAAGGGAGTTAAAGGAATTAACTTGATGAATTGCCTGGAGAATTTGATAGTCAGCACAGCTCAGTTCAATTCACGAAAAATCCGATGGACTGAATCACTTAAGATACCCTGAGATGAAGTCTCACCACATCAAAATGATGAATCATCAGAGGGCCAGGAGACAGCGAATCAAGATGGCATGTGAGGCAGCAAATTAAGATAAACCTGAAAACGTCTAATAATTAAGAAGCTGCTGAATGTTCAACCTAAGTGATAACCAGTCTCATCTGACTTGGGTATTCTACTCACCCTTTTTTATCTATCAAAAATATGATACAAAGGCATTTTACCATATAGATTGCATCGCCTGACTAATAGTCTCCCATCAAAATTTTCCCCCTATTAATTTTTTTAATCCTTTTCCTTTTGAGGCATATATTGTGAATGAAACATTAAAAACCACTAATCTATACATTAGTAAAGTTACATCATTAATTCTATATCTCGGTTTGATATTTGATTTCAACAAGTCTTTTTTGCCATACTTACCATAGGACAGATACTCTAGCTGATGGGACTTAAGAAGTAAATTGGCACCCCTTTAATTAAAAAAATTACTTTTCATGTGACTCAGTCAACATTAAGTATTGACTTTCAGGATTCTTGTGCATATCACCATTGATCTTAAAAATAGAAGCTCTACAGGTAGGTGCTCACTACAGGGGCTCGCTGACGCTTATTGATACCTGCAACTAATTGATTGCAGCATGGAAGATAAACCAGATGATAGTGCCTCCTGCTGGGTGCATAATAGATATGGTGAAGAAGATGATTGTATGGGAAGTCCAGCCATTGTCACAATTGAAGAAGTTTAAGAAAAATCCTATGGAGTTTTTCAAATCTCATCATCTTACTTGGATTTCCAACAAAGTAGTTATAAAGCTTCTTTATAAAGTCATTAACTCAAGAGAAAGAGCAACTAAAAAAAGGCATCCGCCATGAACAGATAAATTATGAACTAAATTTGATCCAGTTCTCTCCCATTTAGTTATGAGTTGAGTGCAAACCTCTCTAACTATAATTTTGAGATTTTTACACCCAGCACTTTATTATATTATGATTTCACTAAAGCCATAATGAGGAGATCCACCATTATATAAATAACCAAGGGTCTTTATGTATGGTATATGAGAACGTATATAATTTAGCATCACAAAGTATAGGGGACATCCGCCATTTGATTGAAGTGAACCATTTCTACACTATTCAGCTCTCAATCAAATGGGGACTATTGATTCTGTTGTTATCAAGTATGTTAAGGAAGCTGTGAAGCTCCTTTAAAAGGACATCTCGGAGTCAAATGAAAATGCCAAATGATTACATGACCCTTTGCTGAAGAGCTCCAAAGACAAGATATCAAAGCCCATGGTGAATTATCAGTTCAAGCTTCCACTAGCCATCATCAGGAGGAAGAGAAAATCTCTATACTTAAGTCCTGGCTAAAGCAAGCCCTAAGACGAATTGATGACTGGATGGCCATGAGACCTCTGAGACTTGATCAGTATCACAAAATATCATTTCTCGTGTAGCTCAGGTCATACATGATCTAGAGAACTGTGTGACGCAGGAATCTACTATTTCCATCATCAAGTGACCTAAAAATTTGGATTAAGACTTGGGAGGCAAATCCCACAGTTGAGAGGACATTAGCCAAGTCTATCATATTCTCAACAAATATGATAAATGCTGGAAATACTCTCACAAAGGGTTGAAAGCCAATGGTGACAAGCCTCCTCAGAGCACCAAGTGCAAGGAGATGAAGGAGGACTTGAACTAGTGTATTGGAGTATTGGAGGATGAGAAAAAGCTTCTGCAAACCTACCAGTCATCTGCTCGTCAGCAAATAAACAATATGGACGTCTGCGTTAAGAACTTGGCTAACAATAGTATTATATAAGAAGAAGGATCAATATGATAGAATTTACACCTCGACTTTCCCTGGAGGAAATGGAGCAGCATCTCAATATTTTACAGGACCAAATATGTCAACCCAAAAGTCAAGTTGAACAAAGCTATATAAGGACTAAAATCACCAAATCTGGATCTCCCAGAGTCACTTTATTATTAGGTTAGAGGCCACTACCTTCAAGTTTACATTCAAGGACAAGTTTACACCTGTCATAGAGAGTATCACATCTTTCCTCTACATCTATATTGCCACTATGGAAGTTGCAACTGATCCTCAAAATGGTTTAGCATATTTTATCTTGATTAAGCGTATGACTCAAGAGGTTATGGTGCCTCATATGGACGACCTGCATACCTGGAGTGAAGTAAAAGAAGCGCTCATCAAGAAAATCTGGTCTAAGCAGAGCCAGAGTATGAAGAAACAGATTATCATGATAATTGTGTCACGCTGAAATGGAACCCTTGGAAAATTTGATGATCGCTTTTATATAAAGGAACAAATGTTGTTGACCTCAAAGACGCCTACTCTAGATGATACCATAGCTGCTGTCATTTCTGGTTTACATGGTTGCTAACCTAGCCATGCATATCACGTCCTTCACATAAAACTTCACCTCTGTCATCAACATCAAATAAGCCCTGCTCATTGTAGGTGACATAAATAAGCCAGAGACCTCATGAAAGGCTTCCAATAATCAAAAGTGTATACCATGAAGAAAAACAAATCCTAAGAAGGAGAAAAAGCCGAGATTAAACTACTTTGGGAATAACAACCATACCAAGAATATGTGCTTCAAGAAGAGCCCTGTACTTGCTGAGCAGATAAAAGGAAATTCAGCTTAGGCTAAGTACCTCTAAAGCTGACTGGCCCAAAGTACCTGAAAGAAAACATTGAAGATTGCTTATATTGATTGAATTGAGAATGAGCTTGATGCTGACACTGGATGGGTTCACAAGGACGTAGGCTATTACAGATTATATTCCCAAGCAGTGCTCTCAATTCTGGAACATTTGAATGCTAAAACTATTGATGAAGACTAGGTTCTCAAAGGCGCTTATCTCAGTCAGTTTTTGGGTGTCCCTGGATAATTGATAAATCCAAAAATGCTGATCAGTACTATTCCATGTTAATCTGACCCATCTTAAGCATCCACAGACTTCCAGATATCAGGAATAAAATCCTGAGACTGCCTAAAAGCTAAATTTAACGTTCCTCCTCACTGAGGTGTTAGCCCATCAACTAAGGCTTGAAGGAACATTACTAAAGTAGCAGTGACAATTCAAGAAGTCTGAGTTATCGCAATTTTAGATATGAGATCACCCACTAATATTGCTTCGTCCTAACTCATCAAGAAGATCAAGCTTGGCACAGTCCTATTATAAGCTCAAGATAAAGTACTGCTGGTCCAGATAAGACTAAGGCAATAGGTGCATACTCATCTCTGCCAATCTGAGTTGCAAATTGGTTTCTCAGCCCTCGCAGTTGCCCTAGACAACAGTCAATATGATATACTATTGGGACGCAGTTTATGATTGAATATGAAGGAATCATCAATCGGAAAGAAGGATACTTATAGCTCCTCAACTATGAAGTTCCCCTTGTACTAGATAATAAAGACTAAAGCAAGAAGTATTAACCTTTTCTGGTTGATGCCTTATTTAATTTACCCTTGCAATATTCTAATTTTGGAAGAAACATGAAAAAGCTACTTAACTCAATAGGTTAGCACGGGTCATATCATTTTATGCCACCAAGGAGGCAAATTAAAACCAGGTGAACAAAGAATGGTTTCCACCAACATAACCTGTAGTATACCCCTAGCCCTCTTGCTACAAATTTACTAGTTTAGATGGAGTAAGTGGGTTTGAACCAAAAGTTTTTCAAGGAGTCCTTTATCCAGATTATCAGCGGCCTATTGAGCTATTACTTGGAAATTTAACCAACAAGATGTCTTTGTCAAGAAACATCAAGAGATTGATAAAAGGCCAATTACTTCCTATTAATGAAATCACAGGGTGAATTTTATTTGTACTCACCTCAATTTTGGCCTACATGCCAACAATTTTATTTTCACTATCACTCAAGTCCAAATATCTGATAATTTAAAATCAGAAGTAGATTGAAAATGTTCACCAATAAGTCAAAGACTATTAGGATTTTTCTCCATGTCATATGTTGACTATGGTCACATGAAAGACTGGACACATAGTATTCACATAGAAGACTCAACCCCTATCAGATTGAAGGATATAGGAAGTTGAAGGTAGAGGAGCAATACATGAAGACCAAGTGTAAATAATTATTGAAACCTGGCTTAATTGTGCCCCCAGAGTCCATGTTCATCCTTGATGTTACTTATAATGTAGAATAGTGGTCACAGAGTGATTATGGATTATCAAAAGCTAAACAGCCCCACTTAGAAGGACAGTTATCTAGCCACAAGGATTGATGATGCTAAGGCCTGACTCTCCAGCTCAAATTTCTTCTCTGTGATGGCTCTTAACACTGATTATTGGCAGATGAATTTTTCACTTGAAGACCAAGAGAAAATTCGCGTTGAAATAATCAGAAGGTTTATTACAACCTACCCAGCTTTCACAGGGGTTATGCAACACTCTCACATCATTTTAATGCGCAATTGCTAATATCATGAAAAATCTTAAACTCAGGTGTGAAATTGCTTACCTAAATGTCATAAAAGCGTTTTCCAAATCCTTTACTGATTATCCATAGTACCTCAAGTCATTGTAACAATGATTAAGAGAAATGAAACTATAATTGAGAAATATACATTTTTAGCAGGTCAGGAAATTTTTTAGGACATGTCATATCATGGGAAGGGATTCAACCATAGTATGATAATGGTGAAGTAATCTCCAAGATGCGTGAGCTAAAGAGCCTCTGTGACATACAGTTATTCTTGGGAATGATGGGATATTACTATCAATTTATCCCTAATTTTGCTCAATTCACTGAACATTTTGTTTGACTGTCTTCCAAAGATATCCCTTCCATGTATGGTGTAAAGCAATAAACAGCATGTTAAGTTTTCAGCTTATGGTGCAAGCTAAAATGAATTAACAACGAATTTGAGGATAAAAACTCGCTTTTCAAAAAACTCCTGCTCATAATCAGAAAGTAGATTCTCCAATAATCCTCAATAACAGCCAAGTAACTCTGGTACACTCACTATTCTTAAGTCTACTGGCACCAACAAATATGAGACCTTCTGTCTTTGTACAAAATAAGGAAATTATTCCTCTATAGTTGGGACTACTTCTCCAGCAGGTAACTATGTACTTCTCTTCAGGATTTATAAACACACACAACTATCTAATATAGATGTAAAGGCAATGGATACAAATATCAGACAGACGACAGATGGATAACAATAATTAATAAACTAAGCGACAGTAGTTATTAATGATCAATATTTATATGGTAAATGATGATGTTTTATTAATTGGTCAGGTGCCAGTATTGTATACCTCTTGGGAATCTCCTGGCCAAACTCATCTATTAGATGAGTTTATTCATATTATGCCAATCCTCTGCTAGTCATGGCAATAGTTATGAAAAATCCTCAAGTCAATTTGGACCATGAATTGACTAAAAATAACAAATTGTTTCAGCCCAATTGAAGGCAATTTAACTCTCATAATTGGGAAAATTTTTGGTTGCAAACTCAACATCAAAATCTTCCTGAATAGAGCTACATCATAACTCAACGAATAACAATAAATGGGGAATAAAACATATATGAACATAGAAGATGACACACCCCTAATTGGGACATTAGCAGGCCTCTCAATAGCACTAAGTACGCCCATAATTGGGATGTCTATGTTTAAGTGCTTAATAAATTGATTTCATTAATTGAACCAAACTTCTACCTTAGTGCATTAAGATTAGTGCACTAATTTAGGAGGTGAAATTTAGTTAATGCCGTGGGACCACCTTGCACCCAAGTGGACCCATAATTGGCCATAATATGATTATTTCATAGCTATTATCAGCTACAATAATTGGGTATCTTAGATGCAATCAGAGCGGTTATGAGGTGAATCTGATTTATCAGATTATGCAGATGAATTGGGAAGGATCAAAGGATCCATCAATGGGAGTAATCTATCAGCATTGATGGTTTTCTTAAAGGGTCTATTTTCGAGTCAACCATCAAAATCTAACACAGCATTTTAGTCAAAAAAAGTTTGTTGATAAGATGACCAAACTTATAACATTTGAACTATGAGAAGCCCTAATTTTGTTTTCCAACGCTTCCAATTTATCCATAGACGCCATCCTTTCTCAATTGGATGTGGATGGCATTGACCGCCTGGTGTCATATTATAGCAAAACACTTTCCAAAGCTGAGAAAAATTATAGCGTCACAGATCAAGAGTACCTAGATGTTCTCCTGGCAGTGAAACACATCTGGCCCCTCTTGTATGGTATAAACTTTATAGTTGTGACATACCACGCTTCACTTAAGTGGCTTCAAAACATGAAAATCTGACAAAAAAACTAACCCGATGGACTATCAAGATTCATCAATAAAATATTCATTTTGTCCACCAGGCTGGAATGAAGCACATCAACGTAGATGGAATGACTTGACTGCCTCTATTGTATATAGATAATAGCGAGCTAAACAGTTACACGACCTACTAATAAAGCCAGACAATTGGAAGGATGAAGATGAATCAGTTCAGAAGATGCTAAAATGACATACTCAAAATACATTAGTTACTGATGGATTAAATAACAAGAAAGTCTGAATCAATTGGCTATCTTAATTGCAACTTTCATAATGGGTACCAGATATAATAGAAGCCCACAAAACCTTAGGGCTTGGATGAGCCAGAAAAACTTTCAAATGAGTCAAAATCCTTTACTATTGGTAAGGAATGCTTGATTCTGTATTGGAAGCCTTAGACGCTTTTACCACTTGTAAAAAGCAGACGCTACATAAGGCCAAGTGATAGAAATTGGGAGTTGGCTACTATCAGACCCTGTTGGCTACTCTTCTCTTGAGTACCAAATGTTACAATCCTGGGTTCTTCCTTGATTGATAGCTCCCAATTGTTAGCTGCGCAGGTTCAGTATGTTCCCAATTCGCATTATCTGATAGTATTTGATAGTTGATTGATAATAGTTTGAAGACTCTTATTTGTAGTTGAATAGATAACCCCTTCTGGTCAAACGCTTGACTTGTACTTCACAAAATAATATTGACGTCATCTGTAGGGGCTCTTACCCTTATCCGTCTAACTTGATACACACTCAGATCCAGAAGTTTACGGTCTTTCCTCTTGTGACACAAAGTCTGCAGAAATTCCCATCTAAGTTCAGATTCTCTTCTAAGGACCCTTAATCCTTAATCTTTATCCAACAAAAGAGTCTCCAATTATCGCACACAGCAATAACTTCCTGAAAATGAAAGGAATTTAACCCAATAATGAATTCTATTAACTTGGTATATTTATAATGTAGATTATCAGGGGATTTATAGAGGTAATTCGGCGCCCAACCCTTGGTTGGCGCCTCAGCTATGAAATGGCAACCATTGCCATTTGACTTCCTTTCAACGTCTCACCAGCGATGGTCTTCTCCATCCAGTAGGATTCCTTTGCTGGACATCCTTGAGACCTAAAATGGACAGAGTCAGAAAACGTGTCCCTAACGTTTCCCACTCAATCTCAGCAAACAAACCATATTTGGCGAGCGACTTGCTTAGGTAATGGGACTTGTTGCCATTATGCAGGTTGTGAATCAACTAATCAATTTGTTAGTTGCAGGTGGCATCGTTTGCCTTGCAACTTGCTCATTAAATTCCCAATCAGTTAATGATGAAGTCTGACCGATCCTAATCAGTGCACCTGATAGTTGATCAACAATCAACTATCAGATGCCCCCATTTCGTTTACAACTATGCCCAACGAGATCTCAAGCCTTCACCTGGTTTAATCACTGATAGATATGAACCTGGAGAATTGCCTAAAATCCCCAAACATTATTAGCCTGAAATCAGGGTCAACTGATATTCAATTCACTCGCCATAGGGAATTTTCCCCCAGTGATCCATGGTAATCTAGAAGGCTGTAAAGGTGGGCAATAATCCCAACATCAAGTATAATTATCATCACATGACCCCTCAGCAAGCATCTCACACCATTAGTTTATAAAGTCATAGGTCCATTACCAGAATCCACAAGAGGAAATCCATTATCCTAGTAGGGATTGACCATTTAAGAAAGTGGGTTG
Source organism: Massospora cicadina (assembly GCA_022478985.1). Lineage (NCBI taxonomy): Eukaryota > Fungi > Entomophthoromycota > Entomophthoromycetes > Entomophthorales > Entomophthoraceae > Massospora > Massospora cicadina. Next base: position 138,911 of record JAKSZP010001485.1, on the reverse strand, counting down.
AAGACTTTGCCATCCAAACGCAGAACGCTAAAGCTAAAGCTAAATTTTTACACCAAAACATACTTACTAGGAGTGGCTGCCCACAGATATTGCTATGCGATAACAGGGAAGCTTTACTCCAAGAGTTGTGAGAATCCTAGCCATGAGCATGAGAACTTAACAACTATTCTCTGCGCCCTATAGCCCTTTAACTAATGGAAATGCAGAAAGAGTGAATGGGACATTATTCTCAATATTACGCAAAATAGCCACTAATGACCCATCACACTTGGATCAATACCTATCAAATACATGATGGCTTACCAAATATGTTTCCATCAAATTATAAAATGTCTCCCTTCAAGGATTATATGTAAGAGGACCTGGAATCCCAGATCTATTAGCTCAGGAAGTTACAAGTGATAATACTGAAGAGCTATTGAAAGCGCGTTAAGAAGATTAGCCCAGAATATTATTGAGCTTCTTTCAGAAGCAGTGATAAATCTAGCCAAGATAATTACAAGAGAAGGTCAAGCAGCGAATGCTTCAAGTCAAATTTTACCGGCATTTGAGATTTTGGAATTAGTCCTAAAATTCCCTGATCATATAGCATCTTGAGGAGATAAATTAGAATCATTTTGGATGAGCCATACGCTACCAACTACAAATGTGGAGATGAATACTATATCAAGTTTTTGAAAATTTAAAGGAACAATCAACTGTCTAAATAAGTGATTCTTGCGCAGCACTCACCTGCTAATATTCTTAAAGGGATGGTGTCAGAAATTCTGATATTGGATATGATGGGAAGAATATCAACCATTTGACTCCCTCATCCAAATAGATACTTAAAGTTGAAAAGGTGGTTAAAGGAATTAACTTGATGAATTGCCTGAAGAAATTGATAATCAGCACAACTCAGTTTAACTCAAGAAAAATCCGATAGACTAAATAATCTAAGATACCCTGAGATGAAGTCTCACCTCATCAAAATGATGGATCATCAGGAGGCCAGGCGTTAGCAAATCAAGATGGCATGTGAGACAGCAAATTAAGATGAACCTGAAAACGTGTAAGAATCAAGAAGCTTCTGTTTAATTAACCTAAGTGACCCCAGTCTCATCCACTTGGTTATTCAACTCACCCTTTTTTATCTATCAAAAATATGATACAAAGGCATTTTACCATATAGAGTGCATCGTTTAGCTAAGAGTCTCCCATCCAAATTTCTCCCCTATTAATTTTATTAATCCTTTTCCTTTTGGAGTTTATATTGTGAGATAAAACAGATAAAAACTTTTAATTACACTATAAAAAGTTACACCATTAATTCTATATCTCTTTTTCTGGTACTTGGTTTTATAAAACCATTTTAAGTACTTACCTTAGGAAAGATGCTCTAGCTGGTGGAGATAAGCGGTAAATGGCACCCTTTTTTAAAAATATACTTGTCATGTGACTCATTCAGCCTTAAGTATTGACATTTATGCTTCTTGGGCATTTTACCATCTTTAAAAAATGGAAGCCCTACAAACTTCAAGGATCACATGGAACATCTCTGGGAAGTCTTCAAATTATATAAAAAAGTCCTACATAGAGCTTAAGCCTCTGAAGTTCTCCTTCTTCAAATATAAAGTTTTTTTGAGCATAAGGTCTATCTTTTTTAGTACTAAATGGTGCCCAACCCCAAAGGGGGAACCATGAATCTTTATTCACAAATGGGCCAAACAAAGGGATTATCATAAATTAAAAAAATTCTAAATATAGCCCCTAGGTTATCAGCCTAGGAAGACATATCAGATGGCAAGGAGGCTTTGGGAAACTCTTGTCCAGAGCCCGCTTTAGCTGGTGGACCATGACAGACAGCATTGGGGTGGGAGCATCAGCGACATTGGGCATAAGGAGGTATAATTGGGGTTTTTTTGTTAATGAGGCTGGCGGTGTCAATCGCCTCAACATATTAAGAAATTTGATTCTTAGCAAAATCGATGAGAGCTGGCACACAAGTAAATGACTTGATGCACCGGCAGGTATTGAGATAATTGGAGTTGAAAAGAGAAGATTTTGCTGCATTAATGCAAGTGCAGCTTGCACCTAAAGCAAGCTCCTCAATTTTGTACTTTGCATCTTACTCAAAATCATGAGGAATATTGGGGATAGGAATACACTTGACAAGGGGCTCCATTGCCTCATGGAGTTGCTGGTGGAAGAGGGTGTTGGCTGGGGAAGCTGTAGCCGCAACTGCCATATTGTTAATATTATATAAACGGGAAACCCTTTTTTTGGACAAAAATGGTGGGAATGCAATTTGGGAGGGTCAACAAAGAACTCCTCCAAAGCAAAATCAAGTTTCACGTGGCACGGCCGTCCATCCTCCTCAATCTATTTGAGAGCCTCAAATGGATTGGATTTGGCCAGCGCTGGGCCAGCCACAGGAATTGGGGCTGTGGCCGGAGCTGATTGGCCATGTGCTGTCAACCATGGCAGCTCAGCTGAAACTGGTTCAGCCATCAACTCAAGATTTCATAATACATTTGAATTTTAAAAAACTTTAAATTTTCATATATTTTGATTGGTCACTGCTTTGGAAGCAGCGCCAGAATTCCCTGACATTGGGGGTGGGAGGATCGAGCCCCATTCAAAAAATTGGGGTGAGGCAGCTGCTGGGGGCGGTGCCAGAGCCCTGAGCAGAAGATGCGGCAGAAGCTGCAACTGTGGGGCACTTGCACTTTGAGTGGTCAAGCTCAAAGCACAAGGGGCAAATGGCATGGCTGTTTTTGATGTGCGCCCAGAATGGGTGATCAGGGGTGGATCTGATCATGGTGCAGGAGGGAATCATGAGGTGAGAGTCGCGTTGGGTTGGGCAGATTGTTGCAAAGGTGTGAGGCCCTGCCAACTGATCTGCCCCATTGGGAACCACAAACTGCAACATGTTGTCTGCGCCATAGAAGGCCAAACCTTCCGTGAGCTTGTGGCAGAGGCTTGGGGGAAAGGAAAGAGGGCAACCCAGCGAACTGGACCACTAAAGTGGCCTCACCCAGGAGCCAGTGCATATGGTGGGCAAATGAATTATTTTAAAAAATTAACTGCAGCTTGGCTGCTGCCACTGCATCAGCTTCAGAGCGGAAGCCAAGGTCAAAGTACCCCTTAAAGGGGCCTTTGGGCATAAGGTCTCAAAACATGGATTTAGCTCATCCTGGGCTAAAGTTGCTGCCATTCTGAGTATGTCGCGCCCTAGTGCATAAGAGATATTCAGATAGCCCTGGTCATTGTAGGCTTTTATTGTCAATTTAAACCTCATTCTCTTCAATCTATCCAAACCTCTCGTCTACCTTTTACAAAAGAATGTTTTTTTTGATTTGTGGCCTGAGCAAGAACAGGATACTAATACATTAAGTACTGTTTCTTGTAATAACCTATTTTAGTTCATTCTTATTTCAACTGTCCATTCTTACTGTTTACCAATGCTAGTGACGTCGCAGTCAGGGCTATCCTAGCACAACACGATAATATTAAGATAATTATCCGGTGGCCTAATTTAGCAAGACCCTAAGCAAGGCAAAATGAAATTATAGTGTTACAAAATGTGAGTGCCTATCTGTTTTGTCTGTTTAAACATTTATGGCCATACCTATATGGCACCCATTTCACTGTTATAAGCGATTAATTCTCGCTAATATTGTTACAAAAAATAAATGACAAAGATGGCCAATCAGCAAGGTGGGAATTAAGACTACAGAATTATGGTTTTACCATTGTCCATCGCGTATGAGGTATCCATCATTATACTGAAAGTCTTTTTTTAGTACTAGATGGTATTATACTGAAAGTCTTAATAATGCTGTTATTGTCCGCCTTAATCCTTGAAGAAGTCTGACTATATGACCTGATTGGCCAGCCTGAATGATGGGAATTAGAAACTCCTGAAATCCAAAATGAGCTACGAAAAATGACCCAATTTAATCATGGTAAAAAAAGGAATGATGTATAAGAAGGTCAACAATAAATGGATCAATACATATTTCGTCTTTAATAAAACGATGTTGTTATTGAAGGTCATTCACCTGTGGTACACAGAGCAGTGAAGAAGACTTACAAATGGATAAATAAACGATGCTATTGGGACCAGATGGTCAAAGTCATCCAAAAATTCAAAATTCCTAATGACTTGCAATAACCAAGATTAAGCAAACCTTCAACATAAAATTTGGTTATGCCTCCATCAAATTCTTTTATTTTTCTTAGCATTGGTTTGATGGGCCCTTTGCCCACCAGTTTACATGGACACAAGTATATTCTATTTGTTATGGACCGTTTGATTAAATGGGTCAAAGCAATTTTCATTCAGTTGCTACTGTGAAGGATATGGCCTTAATATTTATCTAATCTATTTTCACTCAGCACAGATGACTGCATACTCCATTTTTTGGACAATGTACTAAAGTTTACCTCACGTGTAGTCCAAAACTGACTTCTCTTTTTGGGACTAACTAAAGATTCACTGGCCTATATAATCCATCAACTAATGGGCGGTGAAACACGCTAATAAGGCACTTGTTCATATCTTATGGAAGATGCCGCCTCTGACCCTACGTGCTGAAACCACTATCTACCCATCACTTTGCTAGCTTATTGAATAAGTTTTCATCATAAAATCAAGATGTCTCCATAAAAAGCTCTATATGGCTGTACCCCTCAGCTTCCAAGTAGCGTGAAACCACTACTGGATTTCTTGGTACATAAAGACCTAACTATAAGAATTTGGCTTTAGCATTTGGAAGTTTTCTGCTATCAGGCCCTTGCTATTCAGGGCATTATTACCACTATGGCAAAGTAGACATCCCGCTCTAATATTAGCCAACCCATGTTAACAATGTTCCGGTTGGGTGACCTAGTCTTTTTCTATCACCCTGACTTGGGGATTAACATAATAAGTTCATAGATTTTTGGTCAGGGCTCTATTGTGTCACTCATAAGGTGTATTAAATACTCAATTGCTGCTGTTGCCAAGGGACAGTGGTTAATCAAGTCCATGGCTAATTCTTATGGCCCTATATCCCCTCTTACAAGATCTGGTGGAGACGTTTTCAAGATTAAGATAATGAGAAAGCCAAGGCTCCTGCTCAATTTTGAGCCCAAATAAGTCAATTTTAGAGCCCTTTTGATCAATACCTGTCACTGAAAGCCCCAATGTTAAATTCGATCAGTAAGAATCACACGTATGAGAATCAAATGAGATGCCTTCTGGGATTTCTTAACCACTTCATAAATCACAAAAGACGCGACTTCCATCAGTGAGATCACAAGGCCATCATCAATAGAGAACAATGAAGGTTTCAACTAGGCGTTCAATCAGGAAGGACTTGGTAGATCATGATTGCATAATATGATGGAAATCTTCTCAGCATTGTGTTCTCACTCACTATATATAAATAAATTCCTCTAACATAATAAACTAGTATAATCATCCCATCATTTCATTTTTAATGACATCTATGCTAGCTTTATAGTCTTAATTCCCGTCATAAAGTCATGGCTACAATCCAGAGAACTGATAAGCAGACGCCAGGGGTGTTATAATAAGGTCAATACTTGACTGAAAGCCATTCAGTTATTGTGCACATGAGTATGAGTCATGTCAAAAAGAGATGTGCACGTTTGGTATGGTATCAAATAGGCCTAAACTAGCCTTCAGGACGCGGAGTCTAATTTTTCCATTAGGGCATCTTCTGTTGAAGATCATTAATCAGTTGTTGGCTTATTCCAACAGTTCATGCCCCTGAAAATGAAAAAAAATTCTTGAAGTGAGAGGAAAGAGTGTAATTGTTTTTGTATTTACAACGTTCCTGTGCACTGTTTGGTGCATATATGGTGGACACTATGTGAGATTTGTCATGGAATGAACTTATAATGAAGTAAAAAGACATTTAGGTGTGTGCATGTATTGGTAATTTTTATGTATCAACTCGCTCATAAAGACTACCCCACACTGATGCAACCAAGATGATTGTGTTAGAAGGAGCATATAGGCCCATGTCCTCTTCCCCTTTCAAACAGTGTGTTTCTTACATTAACAGGAAATCTACAAGAGGAAACTCAGGTAATCTAGAGTTTGTACCAGGATTGGAGGCCCTGATTCTTGTAATACTAGCGTAACCTTTATAATTGAGATGCACAACGCGCCTCAGGAGCAATGGACAAGGACTTCCATCACTATCTCATTACTTTCATGCAAGTCTGTGAATATCATAGTTATTAACAACTAAACTGTATCCAACAAACATTCCAAATACTTGTTTGGATCTTTTCTTACATCTTTATTTATTAATCTTGCTATTTAGTTGCTTTGATGGTGCATTATGCTCATTTTTTGTTGATTATTACCCATCAATTGCAAAGTTACAACCATGAATTATGCAGGTTCATCATGAACAGGGTATAATTTTCTTAATTGATTGGAGTTATGAGATTTATTTGAAAAGTATTTTTTTATGAAATATTATCGTCAATGTAACAATATGTTGGGCTGCAAAACTTGAATAACTCAACCCATAGACTTTCTTCATGTCTCTTGTATCTGGTCAAACAAAATTTGAAATCCATCAAGGCCTTTGCCTTGTTCGCTGTCTGTCTTATGGCCATTTGAGAATTTTAGAGTACTTTAGAGAATTTAAGTCAATCACCAAAAGCTTGAGAATTTCGCCCCATTGATATACATAGATAGCATTTATCATTTAGGAAGATAATCTATATTATTTCCATATTTTTTTTTACAAAATTTGGAACTTTTATACCTTCTTTAACTAGCAAACCTGTACATTATGGTCAAGAGCTTGGCAGTGTTTGCAGATGGGTGGTGTACTTTCTCGAGCTACCTAGAAGACTTTTGAGATACCATCAATTGGTAATTTAAGTATGATAAATGAGTAATAAAGTTGACCATTAAATACTTTTGGAAGTAAACTATTGGCCACGATGCCCTTCCATATGTACAGAGAGTACATAAAATGAAAGTGCTGAATTTCATGTTGTTTTTTTATGTAGGTAGAAAAATCATTGTAAATTTTCCTTATTAAATTTTCAAGATAATGTTATGGGTAGATGGTCAATGAAATGGACAATGTGTTAAATTCATTTTAATGTGTGAGCACCATTTAAATTATCCGCTGACCTTTAAAGGTCAACCATTAAGCACACCTTAGCAGCATGGTTAGCATCTTGTTTTCTAAAAACTAAATCAATCAGTCATGGTGGTATGTATGGGTTATAAGCGCTTTATCTAAGAATGAATTTGAATGGACTTCTCCCACTTTTTCAAAAGTGCTAATGATTTTACACCATTAGAAGTCTGATACAGATTAACAATTAACATACAAGGGTAAGTCAAAAAGTAAAGGCAAATTTTTAAAAAAGAAACTTTTTATTGTGAAAACAAGATGACAAGTAACATCATATCTCTACATAATCTCCCTAAATTTCTATTCACTTGGTCCATCTCTTGACAAGCTTCATTTTTCCGCCCTGGAAGAATATTTGTGGCATCATGCACAGCCACTCATGCACTGCCTCCACAACCTCGTCATCTGACAAAAATTTGGATTCACGCAGGTGCTCCTTCATTGGACCAAAAAGGTGAAAATCACTTGGAGCTAGGTCAGGACTGTACGGCGGATGCTCCAGCAGCTCAAAACCAAGATCTTGAATGCACTGGATCATTTTCCCTGCAGTATGAGGACGGGCATTGTCCTGAAGCAAAAGCACACCTTTTGAAAGTTTTCCTTGCCTCTTTGTTTTGATTTTGGGTTTCAGAACTCGCAGTAGCTCACAGTAGCTGTCACTATTCACTGTTTGACCTTTAGGAGTGTAATGAGTTAGAAGTGGACCTTTCATATCCCAAAACACTGTCATCATCAACTTTCCTGAAGAATCTTGTCTTTTGAACTTTTTGCTGTAGGCGAGGATGGATATTTCCACATTATACTCTGCTGCTTACTCTGTGGTTCGAAGTGATGGACCCACGTCTCATCAATGGTTACTATGCAACTGAGAAACTTTTCTCCTTCCTCTTCTAAATTTTAGATGTGATTTCAAAATTTCCAAACATTTCTTTTTGTGCTGGTCTGTCAGTCAATGTGGTACCCAATGAGCACACACTTTGCGATAATTTAGTGATTTGTGGATGATTGCAACTGCTGAACCGTGGCTAATGTTCAATGCATGCGCAATATCATCAATTTTGCCATGATGATCATCATGAATCATTCTCTCAACTGTCTCGATGTTCTTGTCCATCTTTGAAGTGGATGGCTTACCTGAACGCTCTTCATTGCAGGTAGATACATGACAATTTTTAAAGCGATTTATCCACTCATAAATTTTGCGTTCACTCCAACAACTCTCACTGTACTGCTGCTGCATTCTGCAAATAATCTCCGCAGGTTTAGTCCCTTCAGAGTGCAGAAAACGTACCACTCCCCTCATTTCTTCCTTGGTGCACACGGACAATGGGGCACTCATAATAAAATGCCCTGAAATCACTATGAATGGAGTTGAGCACTGAAACAACACAGCTAAAGAACAAAAAAAACTTTGAGGTTAGGATATTTCATTGTTCAGTCAGTGCTTCCATCCATTGCAGCAGGGAAAATAAAATTTGCCTTTACTTTTTGACTTACCCTCATAGGCTATGATGTGAATAGTTAAGGAAAGTATTATTCTTAATAGAAAACTGATAAACCTAGGCTCACCTTCACTTACTATTATTTGTATTTAGAATGCCCCACTATGCCCTCTGGGCGTTTTTTGCCTTTGGATGTTTTGATTGAAAGGTCTTTTGCCTCTTATTATGCGTTCCTAATTTTAAACATTCTTATTGTTATACGCTTATCTCATCTGTGTGGATTACAGCGTTTGTTGATTAAATTATAAATGTTTCCAAAAGTGTTGTTAATGGGAAGGGAAAGAATTCTGGAATAAATTTTATTTTAATATAATTGTAAAACAACCCATCACCCTACCATTATCAGGGTGTTAATTAGTAAGAATTGAAATAGAGTGTTGCTTTAATTAGTTTAAAATTTAAGAGTTAAGCCAGAACAGTTATCAAAACTGCATTATGGGGTATTTACGTCAAATTTACTTTGCTGATCTTAGAGCTTAATAATTCAATTGACTTTTTGTTAAATTCTATTACAACTAGTATTCACGGTGCTAGCTTAAAGGGTTTATCATAGGTACTAAACATAGTGTTTTTACTTTGAATATCCAATTTGTTGACTTGATCACCCTAGAATTTAGTTCATATTCATTTAAATTTTCATGCAAACTTTAAAAGTTCTCTTTGCCTGTAAAGCATCTGATGTCAAATTTTTACAAGATAAAGCCCCTAGTTGAGCCTTTGTTTTAGGAGGGAGGGTACTATTAACATATTACTTTAATCATACCTCTCACCTCAGCTCAGAACTGCTTTATTTTATGTACTTAAGAAAAAGATCATGTGTTAAAGGTGTTTTAGATTAAAACTGTTTAGGAGGTAGGAAGTTTAGACAGGAAGTGGCAGAGACCACTCATCATACATCTAGGGGGTGTTCCAAGTTCTAGTTTTACCTAGAGGCTAGACCAACATTTTGATACCCCTCAAGGCTATAAAGGGGTGCATGGTATAATTCATATTAATGGCCGCTCTCAGGAACCTTACACTATAGCTTTATGAAATCATGTTGCTTTCACCTTGAAATTGTCAGGTCCTGAGATGATGGTCAATTTTGAAATACCCATTTCAAATCTAGCCTCAATAAGTCAACTTAATGAGCCCTTTTGATAAAACCCCATCCTTGAAGGCATCAATGAATTATTGATCATTAAGAATTATGTGTCTATGAATCAATGGAGTTGCCTTCTGAAATTCTACCTCTGCTTCCAGAACCTCAAAAGGCACAGCTTCCACCATCTCAGTCAAAAGGATGATGCAGAACAATGATGGCATCAACCAGGCAGGCTATCCAGAAGGAAGTGAAAGATCTTGACATATGATGCCATGAAGGTCCACTCAGCACTATTACCCACACATCCCAAGAGTTCTTTCACCTTATAGCTCATTAAATTAGTTTCTTACACCTTATCCTTTCATCTTCATTGACCTCTCCATTAGTGTTACAGCTTCAAGACCATTTTAAGTCCTGGATACAGTTGAGAGAACTGTTAAGCTGAGATAAGTGTTGCTCACTACAAGGATCAAAGCTTTCCAATTCAAAATGTCAATCAAGAATAATGGAGACTAATAGCAATAAAAACAACATATTGATCAGTTGAGAGGTGTAACTCAATGGATTAAACCTCTCATTATGAAATACCTCATCTACATCCAGAAAACCTAGAATTTTGGGCCACCTTTAGATTTACCTTACCATATGTTGACAGCAAAAAGTACTAACTTTAATCTAAAAACTCAAATAAGATTATTCAACAACTATCTAATGACATTTACTCCCATGGTAGGGTGTTCAGTCAACCTGAGCTTCTTCAATGTCTTCCAAAATGCGAGATTTATATACATTAGGCCCTACTACACTTGGGAGAATTGGTTTTGGGCACTGAAAGCTATCTCAAAAGTCTCGTCCATTCAACCATACACCACATCCTACAAATAGTTGGTTGCATCACCGTGAAGTATCATAAAATCTAGGGATCGCTCAAACCCTACTCTAAAAAATTGTCATACCAGTAATTCTGCCTCCCATTTCATTTATGACAATTAAGAAGACATTGTTGATAACCAACAACTGATTAATGAGGCTCATAATAATTATTGCTATGTTGGATAGTGGAATTTTGGGTTACCCTGAGAACCAGCTTTATAAAAACGTGCAGCTCCTTTAGTTCACCTTGAGCCAACACCTCAAAAAGATTGAGAACCTTATGTAGACACTCCAGATGCATTACCTGGAGTTAGCCTTTCATGATATTGACTCTGAGACTGAAGGGCTGGAAGGGCTCATGGGAGCAGAAGGTCCAGAAGGGCCCCAAGCTCCACGTGGACTACAAGGATCTTCCAGTCTCATGGTGCCTATTCCTGGTGATCCTGATAACTCTTGGAAACACGATGCTCCAATGGCGCTTGCTGCTTTAAGGGATTAAATATGAAATGTTGCTCAATGATGCAAACTCCAAGTGTACAGAGCCCCTCTAAATCTCAGCACCTTAATTGATGCCATGTCAAATTAGATGGTTAATTTAAATGCATTTTCCAAGCTCACTGATAAATGCATCACCCCACTCAAACAAACCTGTTATGGGTTTGAATCTCACTTGAGTAACTTTTGAGAATAAGCTGCTTATATAACATACTAAAATTAAGCTTTTAGGGAGCAATTTTCCCTTAAAGCCTCATTTACCTCTTTAACCCGAAATTGGTATGCTTTGTGGGAGTATCTAGAAGTATTAAGATGACAATTGGACCAACAAGCCCCTTGCAACTATGTGGAAACCAAAAAATCAATGTGCATGCACTATCTCCTTCTGTCAATACTCTTTGCACTTCTATTGTGACTACCTTTAAGCCTAGTTTCAAGAAAAAATTACTCCAGGGCATAAAGTATTGCCTACTTCTTTTACGCTTATGGAGCCAAATGGAAGAGGCCACCAACTATAAGAAGGTGAAGCACAAAAACTCTTTCATAAATAGTACCGCTTAGGAAACTTATGACTCCCCACCTTAAGGAAAACCATACTTATGAGCAAGTGAATATAGCCCTAATTTTGGAGTTTTGAAGAAACCAGACCTTGGTTAATCAGTATCAAGTGTATATGGCTATTAAGTTGAACAATGGAGAAAGTCCTGTAAAGTTCACCGGCTGATTATATGCCCATGTACAACCCTTGCAGCCACTAATTATAATACATTGGAAGAAACAATAACCGCGGCCTTCTCCAAATTAGGATTCTATCCTGTGGTCCAAATTCACATGATTAAACAGATTAGCAACCTGTATCTTATAGATTAAAAGAAGCACATAAAAAATCTGCATCTATCCTGCAACCCAAGTCACCTGCGTTTACCTCTCTCAGCTGACCTTGAGTCCAAGTTTGAGAATCATAAGAACTTCAGACCTCGATGGTACTACTGAAATTTATCCCACCATAGCACCAAGATTTGTTGAAAGAGACTTAATGAGGAGGCGGGAAAAGGTCAGTCAGCATGAAGGACAATGCACTTCATATTGAAATCTCTGTACCACCAAAAGAATGTTTAGCGACCTCCAATGAGTCTAATGTTTTTATTAAAAAATTTAACAATAACAATCAATAATACAAAACCTGATACTGCTTACTCTTCTTTGATGAAATTTCTATGTTCCTCACTCTACCTCGCAGTTCAGAAGTATAGTTATATGCATCGTTGTTCAAGTTCATAGAATCCCTGTCCATGCCATTATTAACTGTGGTCACCCTGTTTTTTTATAATGTCTAAATTGATGAAGCACATCAAAGTCACTACTGACTTGCCACATTACATGGAATACGGCACAGCTGGACCACAATGCACTCGTTATTGTGGACTATTCTTCGCTGCTCTTTTCTTTGACAAGCTGTTAATGAATACCTCATACATCACATTAGACAACCTGAGTTATGATTTTCTCCTCAGGACCCAGTTTCTCTAATACTATTCTGCCATTATGTACTATGATAAAAATTCTTATCACTATTAGGACATAGGGTCCCATTAGTCCTAGAGACTCCCTGTGGCGCCAAGATTGAGGTTAAAGCCCATGCTTTATTTTTACAAAGAATAAGTTGAATCACCTCGTTTGAATATCACATAAGGAGTTCTTGAATACAGATACCCCTTGCAGTAGATGGACAAGAGGGAATGCATATTTACTTGCCTAAGCCGACTACTATAACACCAAAGTTCCAGTCATTATCAATACCCAGGTACATAAAAATATTCCCGCAGGACAATGGCTGGAAATATGATGCATAGATAATTCATATATCAAGAAGTTCCTGACCTGTCTGAGAATTTTAGATCCTGCCTATGCTGAACCCAAATCAGTGCTGCTGGCTAAATAACTTACAAACCTAGAACACAGTGCCAATAGTCCCACCGCTTATGTTTGCCTCCTTCTCTTAGAGACCACAATGACGTTTTTAGCTCTGGAAATCTGAGGTATTTTGGGCTAGAAACGCCCCATTGATAGCTCTAGTTGACATCTTCATTGGGCAAGAGCTCACCAGCGAACAACAGAGTCAAGTTAAAAAATTACTGTTGAAATAATTAGCCCTCTTCTCAACCTCTACCTATAATTTCTGGAAAAAAGGATAGCGTTTTACATCGCGTTGAGACTGGGGATGTTTTACTTAACTGATCCCATCCCTACTGGAAGAGTAAGGTTGAAGAGGCACAAGTGTCTGTTGAGTCTAAACAGATACTTGAATCTGGGCTATTGGTGCCTTCCAATATTCTTTGGGCCTCCCCTCTCCTGTAAGTTTGAAAGAAGAATAGAAATCACTATTTAGTGATGGACTAAAGACTTAAATATACTACCAAGAAAGACAGTTAGACTTTTCTCAGGATAGGTGGCTCTCTCCGTATGATTGCCTATTCATAATAATTTTCTGCTATGGATCTCGCTAGCAGGTACTGGCAAGTAGAGCAAGCACCTGAAGATCAATCTGAATGTGCACTCATACCAATGAAGGGTTATTTAATACAATGAGGATGCTCCAAGGCCTTTGATATGCACTTGCCACCTTTCAAAACGCCATGGATGGTATCCAAGAGGACTTAAAGCTTTCCTGTGTCGGCATATACCTTTTTTATATTACTGTTTTCACACAAACTATCAATGGCCATGCGGAAAATCTCTGGAAAGTTCTTAATTGTCTTAGAAAGGCTTTGATAGAGCTCAAGCCTATAAAGTGCTCTTTAATCCAATCAGAAATGAAATTTCTCATACACAAGGTCTCAAAACATGGAATTCATCTAATCTGAATAAAGTTGCAGCCATTAAGTAGATGTTGTAAGCTCAGAGTCTATATATGATAATCAAGTATTTCTAGTCATGATGGGTTATTATTGTCAGTTTATCTCTTAGTTGCCAACTTAGCCAAGCCCCTGGTATAACCTCTACAAAATAATGTACCTTTTGAATGGCATCTTAAACAGGAGCAGGTTTTTAACGCGTTAAATACTTCTCTCTGTACTAGACCTAATTGATTCATTTGCGTTCAACTGGCCATTTTTATCATTCACTGATGCTAGTAAAGTCACAGTTGGAGCCATCCTAAATCAGCACAACGAGGATTAAGCTGACCACCCAGTGGCTTACTTTAGCAAGATTCTAAGCAAGGCTGAAATAAATTACAGTGTTACTGAGCATGAGTGCCTGGCTGTGTTATTGGTAATCATGAATTTTTTAGGCCTACCTATATGTCACCTATTACACTGTCATCACTGACCATTCCTCGCTCCAATGGCTTCAGCAGATGATTGACACAGACGGTCAGTTAGCAAGATGGGCAATAAGGCTGCAGAATTACGATTTCATATTTTCCATTATACAGGATCAATTCATCAGAATGCTGATGGTCTCTCGAGGATACTGGCACTGGTCACTTAACCCCAAAGAAGATTGACTGTATGATTTAATTGGCCAGTCTGAGTGATGGGAGTTGGAAACTTCTGAGATCCAAGATAAATTCTAAATAATGGCCTGAGATACTCAGATCAAAGAAGGAGTGTTGTAACTAAGTCAATAAGAAACAACTCCCCTATATTCATACTTCTTTTCAAACCAACATTATTCTAAATGGCATGTGACCGTGGGACATGGTGCAGCGAAGAAGACTTATTAATGGCTAAATAAACGATGCTACTGGGACCAAATGGCAAAACCATCCAAGAGGTCCTGAAAGCATGTATGACATGTCAATCCTAAGATTGAGCTAGTCCCTGATATCAGCACTCAGTTGTTGCCCCATTAGGTCCTTTTGATGTCAATAGCATCGGTATAGTAGACACTCTTACCACTAGATTGAATGGCCATAAATATATTACTCATGTGTGGACCACTTGACCAAATAGGGCAAAGAAATTTATGTACCAGCTGACACTGCCAAAGCCACAACTCTATCTCTTATCTGATCTGTTTTCACCCAGAACAGATGTCCAGAGACTTTACTTTTAGACAATAGGTTAAATTTCACCTCTCAGGAAGTCCAAGAACTATCTTTACTTTTTAGAACTAACCAGAGTTTCACCACCCTTTAAATCCATTGACCAATGGTGTTGTGGAACATGCTAACAAAACACTAATTTTTATCTTGCAGAAGATGGCTGCCTCCAACCCTACTCGATGGAATCATTATCTACCCAGCGCTTTGCTTTCTTACCAAATAAGCTACCATCAAATTATCAAAATGTCCCCCTTTGAAGCTCTATATGGGCATGATTACGTCTACCAAGTAGTGTTCAGCTCCTGCTCAGTACCAGCGTACCTTAGAATTCTGAACTAACTATGATGGCCTTAGATGATGATATTGTCTGGCTTCAAGCCTTAGTTACTCAAGGCATTGATACCACCACAGAAAGGGAGGCATCCCGATTTAATTTTGGCCAAGCCTCCTAGCCAATTTTCCAATTAGGTGATCTCATTTTCTTTTATCACCAATGACTTAGAGGTCAACAGAACAAGCTCAACGTTCTTTGTTCTGGACTTTATAAGGCCAATCATAAGGTGAACTTAAAGTACATCATTGCTGGTGTCAATCTGTGGACAGTGGTGAATTAAATACATGGCCAATTCCTTCAGCCCTTTACCCCCTCTAACAGGATCTTGAGGGGCGTTATAAGTATTTAAAACAACATGTGAGTCATATCCCTACTCCTGAATCGAGTCTAAATCAGTTGACTCTTAAGCTAGTGAAAACAGTACCTCACCCTTAAGGCATCAATATGAAATTACTCCGTTAGCATCATGCAAATGAGAATATATGGAGATGCTTTCAGGAATCACATCCCCGTTTCTTGAACATTGAGAGATTTAAACCCCACTTCTGCAGTCATGAGGACAATGCAGAATAACGAGGGCGCTGACTAAGCAATCAATTAATAAGGTAGTAAAAGATCCTGATCCTACAGGGCCTTGAAGGTCCCCAAGGCACCAAGCCTCATAAGCCCTACATATATTGACGCTTTCTAACCCAATAATTTAGTCTATCAATCTATATTTCTGTTTTTCTACCTCTCTGCTAGTTTACATCTTTGGGCCCATTTTAAAACTTCAGCATCAGTTAAGATAACTGTTACGCCAAGAGAATCCCTCCTACATGTTGTCAATGCTGCTTTGCCACTGGCATGATGTGCTTTTCACTGAGCTGTTACACACCCATATTTAATAACAGTTTTACTTTAATTAGCAGGATCCATGAAATATTGTAACAACCAATAAACTTAGAAGTTTCCTCCCTCCTCTCTGGATCTGACGAAGCAATTTCATATCTAATCACAATGAATTTGCACTCCCCCTTTGAATTAGTCTTCTCTTGGTCTTTTTTCTCAATCATCCAGAAATATAAAAAGATTATGGTGGCAAAAGACAATTACAACCCAGCTCTAGTAATCAAATCCATAACTTCAGGAAGCTTGGCATTATTAGAACTTACCCCAGTTCCATCCCCCAGAAATAACATAACAAATTTTAGATTTACTAGCAGAGCTCCAGGTGCGCTTTGCAGCGGGGGACTCTATGACACCTGCTACACTGGCACCCAAAGAAGCGTGACTCTCCTAGGCGCACTAGAAGGAGATTTTCGCCGTTGGATGAGAGGAATACTGAGTTCTGCAAAAAAAATAAGGAACCACATAACCATATTGATTTAGTATCCACAGCTGTATAAGCACCTAATTTTAGAACATCTCACCACTTCCGCCTCTTCAACCTATATCATTGTGCTTTTATCAAACTTCTCTTAGAAACTCTTTGTGGCGTTAAATTCTTCATTAGGAATCCCTACTGATGTCATGGTAACAGCTTTTGAGCCTCTTTGGACACAACTTCAGCCAGTAATCCCTCATAGGATTTCCTCCCAGCATTCATTGAAGCTTCTTTCTTTTTGCATATTCCATTAGGGGAAGACCCTTTCAGACAATTATAAGTTTGATATTGTAGTAAAGGTGCTTTGGTTCATAATATGGACGAAATTGTCCAAAAGACCTTTGCTGATTCTTGGTGGAACCCTCTGAATCAGGGTAATACTTTTATTAATAATTCTTGGACAAATAGCACAAGATTAAGTCGTCAGATTGCTCTGACCAAGCGCAGAATTAAGGGAACTTATTTGTGGTTCCTCCTCGTTCCACAAATAATTATTTAAACCACCTATGCAGTGAACACCTCCTTTTATAGCCTCAGAGGGGGTCCCACAGGTGTAAAAATCTTCCTCAACGGTGATTGGTTTCCAGTATATCAAATCCTTACTTAATGGACTGGTCCTACCTACTAATGACCCTTTCACGACATTATGTGAAGCAAAGCAAGTTTCAAGAGATCTGGTAGGTTGATACTTCATATTTTCTAATTCAGATGTTTGTAACTTATACTGATACCTTTGGCTGTCTCACTTAAAACCTCAAATTGTTTAAATACCAAGCAGCATTATATTAATAGGGTTCTTCTTTTAACTCATCTCTGATACTAATAATGCTCTCTATAAAGCATTTCTTTTTTCCCTACATAAAAATTTTCTAGTTTTTTAAAAGGAATAATAAACCATCTGATAATAAATATCCCGCAGTCAAGGAAACTATTTCTCCTGCTAATATTTGTGGTAATTCAGATGTAAAACTCACCAGCAAGCAACCAGAAGCCCTGAATTCCTACAGACACCTCCAGAGAAACTTTTTTCATCAATGGCCATGTAATCCTATCAAGCATGCGCTCCACTGAGTTCCACCTTAAAGAACCCGTGCTTCTCACCTCTTCAGGGAATAAGGGTTCAGGGAAACACTCACTCCAGATTGCGGTAGTGTCTTGTCCCAAAACTCCTGAAGATCAATGAGGTGTTGGTGGATGACCCATTCTTCCTACAATAGATGAGGGAATAGTTATAACCTTGGATCCAGGATTTAACCTTTAAAACCAATCGGATAGCTCAGATGAAAACTTTCATAGGACATGAGAAGTAAATGGAACACCATTTCATGAACTTATAATCTGTCTTTACCCTGAGAACACTTCCTAGTTCTCAGAAATCACAAATACCTCTATAATATGTCAAACCCTGGGCGTTTCTCCCTTTTGGGTAAAGAGGAGAAAGCTTTAGTTTCAAATTCCTCCAATCCCACCATGACTTCTGACTAGGAGGACCTCATTAGTAATCTTTGAGAAAACACATTGTGGGCCAGATTCTTCTAAAAAGTCTTCTCCTTATTTTAAAGAATGCACCCATTTCACTGGCCTGTCACTTTTTTGTGATCAACAAAAAAATCAAGCTTACTTCTTGTTTCCTGTTACATTAAGAGTAGGGATGAGCGAGGTAATAATACAAACTCCTTTAGACACCAGAGATGCGGGCAACTTGATAAATCTATGAGTTGCTCACACATCAGACCTAGACGCTGAGTTAAATCCCTCTTTACTAGGCGCGTCCTCATAACCAATGACTTGCCATTCTGTACAACGCCTGGTGCAGTTCTTTACTCATGAATTCTGCTTTTGCAATAAATTTTCAGCGGTACCATATTTATCATATCCTGTAATATTGGGTTAGTCTGGTCACGTCACCAGCAGTTGAATTTTAACCTATATCGTAACTCCCTCTCTTCTTCTAATAAAAGGTAAATTGATGAATTCTATTAGTTAATACTCTCATTATGGAAGTTTCACTCAGCTTAGTCCCTCCTGAGCCATCCTAAGGGAACCTACATCAGGGTTCTCAAAATTCCTTGATTTATATAAGGAAGTTTTAAATTAATTAGCAACCCAACTCCCACCCTAATTTTTGATATAATTATCCTTCATCTATCAATACAACATATATAAAATTTATTGATCCTTGTATCCTCAAACTGAGGAAGAAAATAAAGTGCTGAGCATATGTTTAGATGACATGCTAAAAAAGGGATCACTTATCAAAATTTTTCTACAATTGCCTCTCCTGTGGTCTTCTCCCAGAAGGCTGATGGGACCTCAAGGCCCCATGTTGACATGATCATTTAAATAATGTGATGGTTCCACTCATACCCCCTTCCACTGGAACAAAATATCACCCAGTCCATTGCAAATTACCAGTTATTTTAAATCTAGAGCCAGTCAACGCTTTTGACTAGTTAAAAGTTAAAGCTGGATAAGATCTGCTCAAGCCATTTGAATAGGTAAGGAATTTTCAATTAAAAGTTATGCTTTTGGGTTAAAAAGGACTCACAACTTTCCAACGCCAGGTTATAAATGTCCTTGGTGATCTTCAATTTACATGTGCAGTTGCCTATATTGATGACATAAAAATTCACTATATAACTCATGAACAACATGCTAAGGATTTGGAGGCCGTAATTGTAGCCATCCACAAGGCAGGTTTCTTTGTAAAACCTGCCAAGTGCTAGTTCTTTAGGGAGGAATTAACTTTCTTGGGGAACCTAGTCATTAAAGTTGGATACACTGTTCCTCCATTCAAGTTGGATACTATCTAGTCCTGGAAAACCCCCACTTAAAAACAGCTTTAAAGCTTTCTCAGTACTTTATTTTATCAAATAAATTTTCTTGGCTCTAGATCAGCTGGCCACACCCCTTCACTCACTTATGGGCAAATAGATGTTCTTTTCAGATGTCTGATGACCATCTAAAAGCTTTTAAGCAATCTAGGAGGATGTATTGTCAGCACCATTGTTGCTTCATGCTGACACATCCAAGCAATTCACTGTGGCTTGTGATGCTTCTGTAGTAGTTGTGAGAGCAGTATTGCAAAAACATAAAGGGACATAAGACCCCTGTGGCGTTTTTTCTCAGGGAAATCCACCTCCACTGAGTAAATGTGGGAACTTTATGACAAAAAAATTGGAAGTAGTATCTTGGTCGCTTAACCACTAATATTTCCTCCAGGTGGGCGCAACATGAAGTTACTATGCATACTGAACATCGATCTATTGTAATATTGTAAGCCAAAAAGCTGGCTCAATGCCAGGCTCATACCTTCCAGGACCTTTGTAGTTTTCGTTTTTGATAAATTCATATAAGGCCGCTAAATATTTTTTTTGACATGTCTAGGCGCAATCCAGCATTGAGACAGGCTAGACAATGCCATGTATGAGCTTACCACAGTTGAGCCTCCCTCCAAGTTCTTGTTTTTGCACCGGTCACAGTATACTAAGCTGATCTAGACCCTGAAACACCTATGCTTGCATGAGTTTTAGCAGTGCAATTATTCTTTTCTGGAGGTGTAGAGTTGGTGGAAGATCTTGAGACTACCGCCAGAAAACTTCTTTTATATATTAAGATGAATTTATTCTCTTTTGAGATAAGATTTGGGCACCACCAGTCCTACGCACTAATGTTATTGGAGACCACCACGTTCCTCCTGCAGTCAGACATCCAGGATCAAAGAAGTATTCAGAACTGGTCAAAAGAACATATAATTAGCATGGGCTCACCAAAAACATCCAAGCTTGGATAGTTGATTGCATCACTTGTGCTTGTTTTAGATCTGACTGCTCATGAAAAAAGGGACTTCTCCACCCCCTTCAACAAAAATGTGGTCCCTGGAAATTATTGTCAGTAGATCACATAGTGGAACTTCTTTTGTCAAAAGGATCTGATGCAGTAATGGTGGTCTTGGATAGGCTTTCCACAATGGAGTGGTATATCCCATGCCATACAAATTTTATGGAGTCAGAGGCGGCAGCTCTCTTCAAAGCCCATGTGTTCTGCTTATGTGTTATAAAAATAAATGTAATCAATTATCGTTCTCAAAATATGGCCAGGTTCTGGAATGCTTTATTATGTCTTCTCAGATATAGGACCTGTCGTTCTATGGTTCATCACCAACAATAAGATGGGAAGACATAGAGGATCAATCAATTACTATAGTAATGCTTACAGCATTACTCTTCAGCCACATAGGATACCTGGTTCACAGAGCTTTCAATTGCGCAATTTTCTACAATATTTCGCTGTACCCTTCTACTTTGTTTTTCCCATTTGAGTTCACCCTGGGGTACAACTCCTATTTATAGGTTGAGCCACAATTTATTTCCGTGGTTTCAGCAGCATAAGTACACACCACCCAGATTTAGAACACCCCAAAATCTTATTTGATAACGCTTGTCAAAGCCAATGAGGATTATAAGAAGTTTTCAGATTGAAAGCAACTTCTTAGGCATAATATCTCAGTAGTCTTACTTGTCACTATTGACACCTGCCACATAAGTATGAGGGTCTCCTAGCAGAAGATTACTATTAAGTGTTTGGGGCCTTACATAGTGGAAAAAGACTTGGGTAATGGGGCATACTGAATCAATCTTTCGTTCATTGGAAGCAACATTATGTATTCCATATTCTCAATTATCCCATTTTTAGGAGCAGCTCTCTATCACATAACCTATCATTGTGGTTGACTAACTAGATGCAGAGGTTGAAGCAGTACTGGACCTAAGGAAATCCAAGAGGCCTGTACTGTACCTTAACTCATGGAAAGATTACCCTGCCTATGAAAATAGTTGGTAATTGAAAAGGACTTTATGATAAGAAGCTAGTGACAGAGTTTCATAAGTCACATTATGAGACCTCCTACCCTCATAAGAAATTCCTACTTTTCTTTCTAAATACTCCCTAAAAGTAAAAAAACTACGCCCTGGTTCATGTGCCTTTTGGAGGGAACTTTCTTGTTCAAAAAGGAAAGTATAATGTACGTCTGGAGAGCCACCCTATTGTGATAGACCTTGAAAGTCCCTTTAACAGGCAGAAAAGGGGACCAAACACACCAGTGGAGCCTTTGGAATAATTTGTAGAATTGGCCCTTGTTGTTGATGAGCGATGGCTACTGCTCCGGCCTTAAGGAGACCCCTCTGCGCCCTCTTTTCTACTTCTTTTCTTATAAAAAAATTAAGGGGACTGTAATGAAGTAGCTCAGATCAGGGTCCACCACCGGGACCTCCAAACTCATCCTATCCCACCCTGTAATCCCCCAACTCCACTGAACTTAGAAATTTTAGTCTTGAAACTTGAGGAAACCTCTTCAAGTCAGAGAAACCAGGTTGGGTCACCAGATATGAAGCTTCAGACCATAAGTTTCTGCTTTAAGTCAAGAGTTAACCTTGTTAATTTAAATATAAAACAATTGACAAAATCGCCTTTCCAGTAAACATATCATGTCAGATGTACATTTTAGGTGTATCCGTCCAAGTTTGGCATAATCAAAGTGCCTCTGACAATGACAAGATATCCATTTTCTAAGCCTCTATGATTTGTTTCTATTATATTGCAACCCTTAAGGCTCTGCTGTTCTTCCTAATGCTTTTAATGGGAAACAATAAGAAGAGATCAAGCTGAGCCAGTTATAAGCCATCCTCTTTTCCCCTTTTCCACACTAAAAATAAAATACAATAGCCCCTTCCTAAGATCTGATGTCAGTCCATTCTTTTAACTATAATTTATAAAGATAATCTCAGTATTTCTCGACTTGTTCTCTGCAGACTCCGCCAATTTATTATATTCTAAACATTTTAATTGAACACAGCAAGGTATGCCGCCATCAGCGTTCTTGATCCAATGATCATTAAGTAGGAACTCCTATACATCAATTTAGCAGCTTGCCAAGAATTGACAGAAGTTATAAGAAACTATGCCCCAATTACTCTCCCAGCCCGCTGTTCCAGATGGCCACTCCAATCCGCCAGACTAGTTTGCCAACCCACCGCTGTTTTGTCTCTATCTGGTCAAATATAAACTACCCAACCCAATACTCATGGAAGCCAACGTCATCTACTTATATTGCCCTGTTGACCTACCTCTGTTTCAGCGTGTTTTGAAAACATGGAGCAGCCCAACCTGTCAATCATAATATGCATCTTTTATCAATGAACGCCTGTCCTCACAATTTGGACAAGTAGCAAGGCGCCAGATCATCTGGAGCATCAATCATGGGACAATCTACCTAGTTTATATAAATAATTTAATTTGCCTTTAGAATACCTTTTCCAACTCCATATGGCCATTTGATTAAGCCCACCAACTGTATAGTGATCGTCTAATTTACCTTTTATAAAAATCGAACCAAATTAATCTGATTTGTGATGCAAATAATCAGAATCATGATTAATTACATTCAAGGGGTTTGGCATATATTATTTGCATGTAGAAAGACCATAGGATATTGAAAACGTTACTAAAGGCCAGTAACTGAAAACTCAGGAGGAGTGGTTATTCTCTATGCCTATCCCATCCTAGAGAGTTGCCCCAGCAAGGCCCGCGGTTGCCCCATTGTTGCCATATGGTTTTCTATGGGGCCTTTTAGTACGTTATTAGACTTTTGATACCCTCAAAGAAATCATAGGGCATACCTCCTATAAGTTATTAGGGTTATTATGCCACTGGCATTCCTGTACTTTTCATTGTTTTGTTATACACCCAGACTGGATGCACAATTCTACTATAACTAGTATTTCCTTGAAACTTACACTGTCCAATTTGCATATAATGGCTCCCTGCACTACTCCACAGGCTACTCATCCTTCTAAGAAACCATATATGACACTCCAGATATACAGAAGCCCTTGAATTAAGCCCTCGGTTTTAGCCACTGTTGACTTAGGAACATAAATTCATACAACAGTTTATTGTTCAGGAGCATCTCACTAAAGAAATTCAGGACTACAAGAGGTTTGCTGATTGGTTTGATTCCTTCCCATAATTTAAACTAGTTAGTCTATGGTGATACTTGATGCCCACAACCTACAGCTGAAGGGACCATCAAGTAATAAGCATTAAAGTGGGTTGGCTCCTTACTATTAATGAGGTGCTCTCCTTTGGAGCCTACCGCCTTCAACTGTTAGCAAGTTGGAAAGTTCTCCCAGTTTTCAATTCTCTTATTTGCCTCATAAAGGGCCCATGTCATTATCCCCTGAGCCTGTTTACGTATGATGACATAGGGGCTGTTGTAAAAGAAGTTTTAGCATCTCAGAAGTCACTATGTTTCATCCAGTAACTTTTCTATTGTAAGGGAAACTTACTTATAAAATTCCTAGATGAGAGCCAAGGGCTACACAAATTCCAGAAAAACTCTTGTAAAAATTCCAAAACACAGACTAATAGCACCTTGCCCTCTGCTGGCCTCATAAACGAAGAAAACCCTTTACTATATCTCCTTATGACTCATGTTGCTGATGCTCCCACCCCAATGCTGTCCACTGTCACAGATTCGGCTAAGAAGAACTAGACTGGGCTCCCAGTCAGGGTGCGTGAGCACCTTTTGGAGGGACCATAATATTAAAGGCATAGCGGTCCAAGCAACTAATAAGAGTGGGGTTCTAGGGAGATTTGAGGAAAGTAAAAGTTCAGTAACATACTGAAGGCCCCCAAGGCAAACCAGATGGTTGCATTGGGGGCAACCTCAAGTCTTGCAGGGGCAACCCCCAAGGGTGGGAGAGGCAGGGAGGACAACGACTCCTATAAGGTTTATAGTTGCTGGCCATTGGACTTGAGTAGGGGGGCTTGTGCGCCAGCAAGGGGTGGCACAGAGGCTGCCATGTGGTTGAAAGCATGAGCAGAGGTAGAGTAAGACCCACTAGAGGGGCTGAAACTGAGATTCCCCTGGAGGGGCTCTCCAGGTCCCACATTTGGGATGAGCCATTAGTGACTGAGGCGGTTATGGAAGCCAAGTCCATGAGTGGTGGGGCACAGGCGCTCAGGTGCTGCTCTAGCTGGGGAGCAGTTTTGGAGGACTTAGCAACTGAATGGATGAAAGGACCTCCATTAAATGGACATGCATAAATGAATGAAGCAGTGGGTTTGTTGTCAGGGGTGAGGTGGATTAGCGCATTTGCGATCTGCTGCCTCATAGCGGGGTTGAGTGACCAGATAACACAGTTGGCAAAAATTAGCAGGAGGACTTGGGCGATGGCGCATTTCATCAGATCAATTGGCAGAATTTTTATAAAATTAATAAGGCAGACGGAGGCTGTGGCAAGCTAGATGAGGAATTCAGATTTTATTAAGCAAAAGGTAAGCGAATGAACTGACAAATACCCACAGCCAGGGCAGTTGCCTTAAGAACTGAGCTGAATGCAAGGGGAAGGTATCGAGGGATTGGTCATTTGGAAGTTGGTGATGGGATTTGGTTGGCTAGCTCAGAGGGGGTAGAATGCTGCTTCAGAAATCAGCAAAAGTCAAGAAAACTATAGCAAATTTTTCCGTATTCAAGGTCAAACCAATTTGATACTACTAATCCAGGTCCTGGTTATCCAAGTTGGCCTGCTCACATGGTTTGGGTGTTCTGGATTTATCCCAGGAGGCAGGGGTCCTTGGATCGGATTATTCATGACTTAGACTGATCCATAATTGGACTACTCATGCAATCTGAACTCCCTGGGTCTGTATCAGAGCATTGGGGCAGATGGTCCAAGTTGTTTGGGCCCTGATTTGAGATCTGAGACATATCCTGGTCTGATTTCTGGTGCAGGCCATTCCGGACTGTCTCCCTCAGACTGGAATTTGCAGGCCAGGCTCTGATATTGGGAATTGCTGTTTCCTAAAAAAATGATATAGTTTGTCTGGGGAGAGGGTGGTCCCAGGGGCCTTTCCATGCCCCCTGGTGTGCGCAATCTCCCTGCAGACTCCTTCTATCAAACTTATTAGGGTTGAGGAGGGGGAAGAGGTGGAAATGGGATAACTTTGGGGGGAAGGCAGTCACCCAGCGATCGTCTATCACATGGGCTAGGTCACCCAGCTGTGACAGGGGGTCCACTGGAGCCTTGTGGCCCCTTTTCATCTGGAAGGGGTGTTAATCCCTATTCAGTTGTAAGGTCTGTTCCTCAGGACTTACATCCACCATGGTCCACCAGCTAAAGCGGGCACCAGACAAAAGTTTCCCAAAGCTTCATCACCTTCTGATATGGCTTCCTAGGCTGTTAGATGAGGTGCCATATTAGGATTTTTTATTTCTCATAATCCCTTTGTTTTGCCCATTTGCAAATAAATAATCGTGGAAGCTCCTCATTTTGGGTTGGGCACCACTAGTGCTAAAGAAATGGCATCTTTCCCTCATCAGAAAATCCAGACCACACTTTATTAAGGCTTAAAATTCCATAAAAACTACACCTTAGCCTCCCAAAGACAAGGAAAGTTTATTTTTCCAATAAGAAAGGGTTATGTAAGTCTCAAAGCGAGTTTGCTAAGCTAGATTTTGTGCTTTCCTTTCTAAAAAAGGAACCAATAGCCTCCTGTCTCCATACTATAGATTGGTTATATCACCCAAACTGTGGACAAGCACTAGGTTTGTGCTCACCCTGAGCAGGGGAAATGTATCCATGCCCCATGAAGACCCTGCTCTTAAGCTAAACTTACCTTATATGGATCTCATGTGTGCTAAGAGCAGCTTCTTCTGCAGGAGTGGCTGCGCAGGATTTTAACCACCTGCCCCTCAATTTTAGCCATCCCAAAGGCCTGTCTACCAAGACCTCACATGCAACAACCTTTATTCATCCCCGGCATCCTCACACCATCTAAAGTGGCTCCAAGTTTGTTTCAGCTGCTAGACCCTATGTTGATAGAGAACTCTTATCTTGGAAACCAATTCCAACTGCCTTACCTATTAAAATCTCTACACAGCCTTAGGATGCAGCCAAGCAAGATAGCTACGGCTTAAAATCCTTTTTAGTTACTGGTTGCATTTACTCTAGCTTTACCTTTATATCTCATGTAACCTGAAAATAAATTTTAAAATCTAATGTAAAATGATTCATTTATATTTCTTAGTAAAATTTTTTAAATTAGAAAATTATTGCTGGCATTTCCATATTATTAGTAAGGCCCAAACTTAGAAGTAAAAAAATCATACTTTTCTGCTCTAAAACTTTATAGAAGAATGTGCTGACCAGTGAAATCAGCACTTATTAATTTTTTGTCAAAATTAAATTAAGATTTTCATCCAGATGTTTTATAAAATGTGGGTGCCTTATACACAGACTTTTTCAGAATAGGCTCAGACTGAACTTGGGTATATACACACAAAAATGATTTCCAACATTTCTCCTTTGGACGCCCAACTCATTTGGAGCTCACATCTTATCTTCCTAATATGCTACTCCCCATATTAGCAGCCATAGTAGCCTCAACAAATGTTGATACTAATCACTGCATAGAATGAATTCTGCACTCTTGTATGTAGACTTGATCCTATTTTCCTTTATTAAAAGGCAAGCAACCGCTAGTTTTAAAGACTTTGATGGCCTCTCAGCACTTTCTCATCCTTGGCTGCCCAATCTAGACCTGCAGTTGCCCTTGCAACTGCTTTTGGCAAGTTTGTAGGGGCTTTTAGTATATTTTTTATTTCTTTAACCATTTTCTAGACCATAAATAATAGAGTCAAATTTTGGTGGTTCCCCAGGAATTCTGGGCTTTCCATTAGTTTATTGTATATAAACCTACATCTCATTATAATTTTTTAGCCAAAATTTCTGATATTAGCTTGCTGCAATCCTTAATGTCATTGTTAGAAAAATATATATTTTCAAAGTAATTCAAGATTTTTTAATGGAGACTAAAATAAATTAGTTCTGATATGGGTTTGAATACATAATATTAAATAAAACATTAGGATTTTACTACTAAATTATTACATTATGAGTATTGAATTGTAAAAGGTATTTTAACTCTTAAAAATTAGGTGAAGTAAAGTAAGATTAAATTATTGTTTGCTACTATTTAATCTATTTTTATGCACCTTTTTGGGTGAATTATAGATTAGTATGTTTCAAAGATGTTTTATGTAATTTATACAAATTTATACCCTTTTAATCATGTACTTCATTATTTTGTAAATGATTAGTCACCACTCGCACATAGCTATAAATTTTATTTTAAAAGATTAGAGAAGATACAGCTGACATACATATAGACATTTATTAAACCAAAACCACTAGATTTCGTTTTAATATTCCACAACTAGTATCAATGGAAAGAACTACTTATCACTGTTTTAGCTTAATTACTGACATTCTTGATGTCTTTAAGTGTTAAAAGCCCTGAGGGGCTCCTAGTGCAGGCAACTATTGTGGGATAAAGACCTGGGGCACTACCCCCACCACACTAGGGCTGCGCAAATCTAAGCACCACTTGAAAATTTGGGCCAAATCGCAATTGGGAGTAGCTCATGCTACCCCCTAAACTGACATATGTCCACCCTAATTTAAGTACTGGGCAGATTATCTGCACCAGCAAGGACAGGTGATATGCCTCTCATCCCCCTTGCAAGGGACAAGACCCAATGACCCCCAGGTTTAAGTCCCCTAAGGGGGAGAAGCTGAAGCCCTCCCCCTTTTCACCTGCTTTTTTAGCGGAGTTATGCCATCTGGCCCTTTTTTATCCAGGAAGCCTTGGAGTCCTTTTAGATCTGCTATCACTTTCTTTCATGATCCGTTTTGACACCAGCCAAATCATGCTGACTAAACTGGCAGTTAGCCAAGCTTCAGGCCAATTCAGCAAATCGCGGCATTTATTGTAGGCAGGTACACCAAAGTGCAGCCAGCAGGAAAGCCCTTCCCTTGTCCTGGGGTCCGCACCAATAAAACCACATCTTGTGTAGAGGCCATTTTACAGGCACCTTGCCCAACTTTTATCCCCTTCCTGCCCGTATGCTCCCCTCAGGGAGTGGTAGACACCAATGAAAACAGAACAGCATAATCATCACTACCATCTTGCACTTCTTTCAAGCCATTACAGGACCCAACCAACGTGTCCCTTTGGGTTTTGGTGTTAGCTACTTGACCATGTTTCCACAGGCTTTCCCCAGTTGCACCACGCGGAGGCCACAGCTTACCCTAACTAGCTCACCACATTCTGATGTCTTCAAACTATAAGGTCTTTTGTATCTAACATATGTGTACTGGCAAAAAACGTCTACTATCTCCCCATTAGTGGTAAGTGATGTCACTCATAACAAGTTTAATTGGTAAAAAAACTTCGTTTTTAGTACTAGATGGTCCCAACCTGAGGGAAGGATATATTGATGTTTGGTTAATTATGCCTAGGCTCTTAAGGGCTTAAGTAAAATTAAGGATATAAATGAGACGTCAAGAAGTGGAGGGGAATGGTGCGCCAGAGATGTGCTTTATTAGGAAAGGTTGGGGGAGGGTTGGCAACATATTAAAGACTTTCAGGCCATCTTTATATTACCATAAATTAGGTAATCATGTGCAGTAGGACCCACACCTGAGAATTAAACTCCACGCAAAGAAAGATATTAGAATAATACAGAAGGCCATTACATAGACCAGAAAAAGAGAATTGGGGGCATCTAAGTAGGGTCTGCTCAAAGAACAAGTTTTGAACAGGATATCAAGCACAAGGTTGAGCTTGTAGGAGCGCGTGGACTTTTGGTCAGAATTCAATGACAACAGGAAAAGTAAAAAAACGATGGATATGGGAATCAGTTGGCTCGAAAATGGAGGCTTTAGTGGTGAAAGGTAAGGCCGATTTTTCCCCTGTCTTGTATGAACAGTAGATACCCTTCATAAGGTGTTGGACACCTTTTCTAAAAAATGGGATGACACACGTCCTGCCATAGCCTCTTGAGGACAATAATAGTAGAGGGAGAAAGTAGTATAGGAAGCGCGGTTGAATAGGAGGTCAGCCCTGAGGGTTGAGCCAAGTTGTGAAAAATGTCTATTGTTTACAATTGTGTGTTGACGGAACTTAGGCCGCGGCCATTCCTTCTGTATGGTAAAGTGGGGTATAACCACATACCTACTTTTATCTTAGAAAGGAGGGCCTAATTTCCTCGTGTGAAGTAAACATTTTTTAGTTGTAATACTCAGTATTTTGTGAGCCTCTCTTTTAGAGAGGAAAGAGATTCTCTAGGGGGACCCAGAGATGCTGATGCATTTTGGCAGATGTTGGGCGCTTTTATGGCATAGGGTGGTGTCCCGATAAATGACAGGGTAAGCTTCAGGTAGTTTGTAGTCACGTGGTATTATGTAATCTAGAATCACAAATTCCCCTTCATTGTGGGAACAGGTGATAGTAAAATTGCTGTTGGTGGAAGGTATGAACCCTAGTTACAACAATGGAGGGATAAATTTGCCAAGTATGAAACTCCCATAGAATGGACAGACATGCGGAAGGAACTGACCTTGCCAAGTAGAAAAATGTTTTACATAAGGTCCCAACTTTGGGGATTGTGTTCTACCAGTTCCAACTGGCATCCTGGAGTCCACAGCCTCCAGTATCAAGTTCTCATTATCTTTGAGAGAGTCTCCTTAGCATTTGGTCAGAAAACTTAGATGATTATATGTTCTGTGTATGGGTTTAAGATCAAATGGCAAGTTAAAGTAGGGGAGACAACCTATATCACTGTAGTCTTGGATATGTTGGCCTTGGTGTTGGACGCCTTAACGTACCTCTTAAATATCAACCCAGAGATAGTGACATCCTCAGGGAATCTAAATGTAATGGTTTTCATTTGAAAATGACGTGGCGCGGTGAGTGACTTATTTTCAACAAGAATCCATATCATCATATCCTGCAAAATGGCCATGAAGGGTTAAGGCTAGAGTTAAAAAGTATCAGGCTCATTGAGTCCCCTTTCTGGTTACCTTGCCCAACTAGAACTGCTGTAGTAAAGCCTGTTGGTTCCAGATTCTGGTTTGAAGTTAAATAATAGAGCGCCTCTCAGTGCTTAAATGTAAAGGTATGTGAAAATCAGAATGAGAAAGCATCTTTTTTATTTTTAAGAAACCTGATGTTAATCAGAGCCACTTGGATGATAGGTCGCTTCTGCTCCCAGATTTCAACTTCACAGATCCTTGACCACTTGCGTTGATTGATTGAAAATATATAAACTGGGGTAATAATAGTATGAAGATTATTATTGTTAATTTACCAAAAGCCACGTTGAGTAAAGTGTCCAACGCTAAACAGGTGCTTCTTCGTCTTGAAGATATATTTGTTCTGATAGGGAACAATTCCCTATTCTCTTCACGCAGAGCAAAGTAAGGCATTGATAACAACAACCTAAGGATATCTGATCCTTGCACTCTTATCCCAAGAGTAGGATACAACTAATGTATAAACAACTAAGTTATTAAGGAGAATTTTGCTTTTTTAAGAAATATTTTGGGGTTTTATATTATAATCAGTGCACAACTATTAAGCTGTACACTGGGGATCAATTTCTTGTTCACCAAAATTTATTGACCCTTGAGTTTTAGGCACCAAATCTTGGCATATAATTCTTGACTTGATTTTCTTAAGCAAAATAATCCTTGGTTCTTTGGCAACCAATTTATTGGTGTTAGAAACTCAAAACCATTTGATTAAGGTTGTGTTGCCCAATGACAATCCTCAAATTTACCACAAGCATTATTACGCTTAGGTAGTTTATGAAAACTCCCCATCCATTTGCTCTGAATGATTCCCCATAATTCAACTTTCAGGTGTTGCTCCCATATCAAATTCTATCTCATTATCATCAGAGGATTCTTGACAAAAATATCTTTATTCAGCAACCATTGCCGAGATATTAAATTATCCCATTGCAATAATTTGACTATTGGGTGTTGTTCCCTTATCAAATTTTATCTCAATATTGTTGGTTTGATTCATGACGAGAATATCTTTAGTTGGTGGCCATTGATGATATATACAATCAAAACCAGCATTTTTAAAATTAGTTGTCAGTCAATAGGTTGAATATAGTGGTCAACTGAAATTCCAACACCTAATCATAAGCCCTATCAATATTCAGAAGAGCCAAAAACCATCTGTTCTGCATGAGTTAGCTGTCAAATTTTCGTGGAAGTCTTTATAGTTATTTCATAGCAACCTCCCCAGAATAAAACCATACTATAAAGGATTAGGGCGAAGTGACACCAATGCAGTAATGCAGTTGGCCAGAAGCTATGTATTAAGCTTGTGGTCTGTGGTGAGCTGACTAGAAACTCCATTTGGCCATGTTCTCATGGTCTACCTTTTTATGAATGAGGGTGTGATTGAGCTCTTTGAGTTGAGTAGGATCTCTCCATTTTCATATCAGCCGTAAAGAGGGTACAGCAAGATTTGACTATCACTGATGGTTCTAGAAAGGTACCATAAAAGTTTATTCCATCAGTGCCATGAGCTTTAAACTGGTAACTGAAAGAGTATCTTAATAACTCTCAACAGGTAATTGGGGCCAGGAGATTTTCATCAGGCTGTAGATTAGTGTCATTGCTGGTGTCCGCCACAGAAAGTCATGGATGTCTGACAGGTCCACCTGGCCAGAGTGGTAAAGAACAAAGTAGAAATGGTGTAGCTCCTGTGTTATTTTTCCTTATCCACTGTAGTAGTTATGCCTATCTTTAGTGCAGTTATTTTATATACTGTTGATTAAGATTATTGCTTATAATAGAAGAACATAGTGGGGCGTAGCCACTGGTCATATTATTGTGATGACATGAAATTTAATGATTAATCTTCCTGATGTAAGTTTTTTAATAGAGGTCTTATTGTGCATTTTCCCAGTTTTTCAACCACATGGGAGGGGGAGAAGGCTTGCAGTTCTGCTTAAGGTGCATAATTACGTTTCAGCCTTTTTGACTATGACGCGTGCTGTGGCCTTCTGAGCTTTATCATAGATATAGACAACATGGATAAATATGAACTTGGTTCCCTGTCTAACTAGCGCTGTGGTTGGAAGATTTGGTGGTAGAGAAGTGAGGTTGTTCTGGATGGTTGCAGATAATATCTTTTTCTAAAAGTGATTGTTTTAAGGGTTGGGATAACCCTTGACCAGAAGCTGCGCAATAATTTAGAGCGTGGTGGTGAGGACAACAGTGAGTGATATTTGTTTTCTCAGAAGATAGTTACAAATAAAGAAGTGAGACGCAGCCAACAAGAAGGGGGCCAATCAGTGCCATTCAATGCACAATTCTGAATAGAATTCCCCTCCGCCATACTAGATTTAAGTCATAAACCTAAGTCTAGGCGTGGAGGATTTAATGCATCTTTAAAGCCACTTAAGCGAAGGAAGTCATGGGGTGATTGGATCTAAGGCTTTTTCTTTCTTCAGGGAGGTAAGAGTCACGGAAGCGGCTTATGGGTGCGTTATGATTGCCCATTAGATAGTGTTCCTTAGGAAATTCAGTTGAATTAGCTCCTCCAGAAATCCAATTCTGTTCAGAACATGCATTAGGCAAATAGATGCTTACAGCAGAGAGAAAAATTATACTTAGTTGGTTTGATCATTATAAGGCCACTAAATGTTGCAAAAAAGTAGGTTTAAACCCAAGGATCAATCCAATAAGGGCGGTATGGGTTGACCAGAAGGAGTTGCCTTTAAACTGTTCATTCCATGTATTATGTTCTTGGTAAAGTATTTGGGGCTCCTGGAAAGTGGCAATACCAATATGAGCTGACCTGAAACAGTGGAGGAGGCGATATTTCCATTTGAATTCCAGCAACCCATTTGCGTTGATAAATTATAGGGCCAAGGTGCTGCCATGCTGACTCATAGCTGATTCCCTTCACATCCTGGGGGCTTAACGGCACTTAAATCTGTAGCTGTAAGGCGGCTATTTTTAGGTCCTTTAGATTGACTTTGAGCAGTATTTATTATCTACCGCAAAGGGTTTTGAAGGTTATGAGAAGGTGGAGGCGGGCACCTAGTAACCCAGCCTAGGATGCTTTCTCTTCTATGTTGTGGTGGAGATCCAGAGAATGCTCAGCAATGACCTCTGCGGTTTCCCCATTATTAAGTTATAGTCTATATTTACATTCTCTAGCACTGCAAAGGAGATGCTCATGATGGGCTTTGTGGTTAATGTAGGACTTTTTAAAAAGTCCGTCTGCTACTAGAATCATTTTGCTAGTCAGTGGTGGTTAGCTGAGCTCCACTGGAAACTGAAGTTTTCTAAAATCAGCGCTGGTGTTTTCTGATAGTGTTCTTGCAAATCAATGAGTGAGAATGGACATCAAGAAGTGCCTTGTAAGAGAGCCTTTGCGCTTAGTCTGTATGGGTACTGCCTCTTAGATATCAAAAAGGGATGCCCATTAATATAGAGTCTTAGGTTCCAATATTGTGTTAACCTACTTTTAGTACTGAAGTTTTAACTACACAACGAATGACTTCATGGGTCAAATCTTAAATAGTAACATATTGTTGGTTGTAAAATTTTTGCTGAAGCCATATGTTAACAATTTTGGGCCTGCTTTAGGTCCCTGGATGGTGGCTGATAGGGATTATTTTCGAGATGTGCAGCCACTATATAGGTTCAAAGGGCGTTACACCACTAATAACAGGGGCGCTCTTGGTCATGGTCAACAAAAGATATCTATGCATGCCTCAACAACTGCTACGCAAGGAATTATCTCTATATTATGGGACACAGTGGGGAAGTGGATGAACGATACCTTTGCCAGGTGGGCTCTTTGAGAGGGATCATATTAAATCAGGACGCTAAAGTCTACTGAATATACATACCCAAATAACATTGACCACGATGGAGAGCCAGTCTATTGAACCATAATCTTTAGTCGTTGAGAGGTTAAAAATGTAATCCATAATATTTTTTCCAGGTGAGAACATTTGTGGAAGTTATGGGAAGAACTACGCGGAATAACCTGAAGGGTGGCAGTGTGGGCAGAAAGGG
The DNA here is from genome assembly GCA_022478985.1 of Massospora cicadina. Taxonomy (NCBI): domain Eukaryota; kingdom Fungi; phylum Entomophthoromycota; class Entomophthoromycetes; order Entomophthorales; family Entomophthoraceae; genus Massospora; species Massospora cicadina. Next base: position 104,095 of record JAKSZP010001485.1, on the reverse strand, counting down.
CATCTTTAGTTTATCATCAATGTAGTGGCCCTACACCAATTAATAAATGGTGGTGTTTTTTGTTTATGTCTCCATGATTGCCGCTAATGATAAGAATTAATTCTCTAGTGTGAGATCAAACAATTTATGTCCAAATTAAAGGCGAATCCCAAGGGGGAGGATTGTGCAATGTAGAGTTTTTTGCACTATATCTTTCATCCATTTCTTCATAACATCAATAATAAATGCTCTTTTACATGGATTAGATTTAAGTAATATTGAGGCTAGGTTTTTGTAAATCCACAGTGTCCCTCTTGGTACGCTTATGCTCGCTATAAGCTGAAATTGCCAGTTATATAAAATTAGGTGGTAAGGCAAGTTCATGGGGTTAACTTTTGCTTGTGCATTTCAACAGGCGCTAATTTCTGGAACTGGGGCGTTTGATTAAGCATCACTAGGTTAGTTTACCCATTTAGATTGGTATTAACTTAAGCCAATAAGGAGGAGTGCGTTAACTTAATATCAACACGATCCATACTGCAAAAGTGTTTTTATTATTGGTGTTTTTCATGGGCTAAACTCTCCAATTGATTAATGCATTAGTCAGTTTTGGCTTGTGATGAGTAAGTGTTAGCTTGAAAAAGTGTTAGATATGGGGATAAAGAAGAAAGTTTATATGGAACTGATGTAAAGCATCGCAATCCAGCTCAGTAGTTTTCTCTTTAAGTAAAAGAGGTGGCCCGATTTGGTTTCTTAACAAGGTTGGTCAGCTGATTTAACATTATGGGCGATAATTTGATAAATAACATATGGTTTTTGCCTCTCATGTGGGGATCCATAAAAACAACCATAGCAATAGTAGAGGGACTTAAAAAGACAACTCAACAGTAGTTGAGAGTTCCTGGAAGGGCTGAGGTGCATTTAACTGATCTGAAGCTTTAGAAATGTATGGTCAATGGTAACCATTGTAGGATGGGACCTGGAGATTATTTTGAAATGTAGTGCACACTGGGTCACTGAGCGTTCTGGTTGAAGAATGAAATCAAGTGAGATGACTCTTAGTGAAGTGTCTTCATAATTAGAGGTGGCAGTTCTTGCAGCTTCTCCCTGAGAGTTTTGAATCTAGTGACAATAAGGTTAGCAACTAAGGGTTATTGTCCTTGGGTTTCTGGATCGTTTAATTGATTGATTATGTTCTTTATCATGCTTTCCCGCAATTGTTGCTTTTATTTAAAATTACCTCTCTATTGGAGCTATATTATAGGATTTATTTAATTTAAAAAAGTGTCGATTAGTTTAATAAAAAACTTCTTGTTATAAATTTGCACCTTAAGTATATTGCTAAATAAAGAACCATTCTTTATGAAGTTTTCTGGAGCATCAGTTGTATTGGCACAGCAAATGACATCTTTTAACATCTTATTATAATTATGTTTACTCTATAAATATTTATCAATAAAGTATCTTTAAATTCTGAAATTATGCTGAAGTGACTTGTGCCTAAATTTTAAAAATAAGTTATCTTAATCTTGTGCTTAGTAATAGTATAGTTGACAGATACAGAAATTTTTTTAGTTTTAGTAAAGTAAAAAAGCCTAATTTATGAGCAATCATATGAGTAGATTAGGGAGGATACCCCAGTGGTAGAATATGGACCAGCTACCACTGCCTCCAAGTTCAATCACTGTAGATGAATCTTGATTAGGGGAAGATTATGACTGTGTTGGCATTGCGCACCAATGCCTCAAACCAAGATAGCAAATAGCAAGGAAGTCCATGGAGTTCCTGGCCTATCATATGCTGCACATGGAGGTTTTCTGGGTTTATCCTCCTTTCCCATTTTCTCCACTTCCCTTCATAGATGTGGTATCATCCCTCAGGTCAGCCCAACTCAAATAAAATTTTAAAATCATATGAGTAGATTACCCCTAAGCTATTAAATTATTGTATCATAATGTATATCAAAAAAACTTAGTGGTAGATAAGAATGCAAACAAACTACTTTTAGGAATAATAGTTTATCATCATAGCTAGATTAGACAATTTATGAACCCTGCTAGTAGTATTTTAAGTTAACGTAAAGTTTTGTTTTTTCTTTGTAAAACTAAAGAATAATATGACTTAGTGGTTATCATTGTCTTATAACAATATTACAAAGGAGAATTATTTGGTCTTAAAAATATGTCAAGATGAATATTAGCATATAAAGTTATAAAGATTTATGTCAAATATTAAGGTATTATGTAGGTACTGACAATGGTGTTGGACAATCACTTTCTTGACCCAGGAGAAAGAACGTTGGAGGTATGAGGGCTTCTGAATCTGCTACCATGATTGGCCCATCTCCAGCCCAAACTTTGAATAATATTATAGTTATTAACAATATGAGTATAAAAGGCGAAAAAACCCTAGTGGATTCTTGGTGGAATCCCGACTATTGGAGAAATAAGGATTATAATCCAAATTGGCCAAAAAAGGTAAAAACTATTAATAGAAATATCCCAACTCCTTGGTCAAATATGAGGAGTATAATATCACATGGATCAAAACCTCCGCAAGGCAAGAGGATGTTACCCATCAATGATTGGGTGCAAGTTAACCAATCATTATCATCCAAGTCTAACCACCGTCAAGGTGCAAAGATTTTACTTGAGAATGATAGGGTAAGCATTAGCTAATCATTACCCTCTGAGTCTGACTACCACTGAAATACCCAATCATTACCAACCAATTCAGATCACCACCAAGGTGAAAAGATTTTACTCAAAGGTGATTGGATACAATACATCAAATTGTTACCGCAAAGGTCAGTTTTGCCTTCAAAAAATTTTTATCCTCGATCTGATAGGCTGAAAACCTATATTCCCTAATTTGGAAGACTGAGCTTTGTATTCTTTTGCTTTGAATATCAATGGTCTCAAAATTTGAACTAGTTTAAATATGGAAAACTAGTATCGCAAAAGGGACCTTTTCTGGTTTTGCCCTGCCTGATTAAAAAAAACATAAAAAACCAAAATAAGTTTTATTTATACTTTTAATAAAAAGTAAACTTTCTCGTTTTTAACAATATTATTTGTGGCCTCTAATCATGGATCCCACAAATTGGTGCTCACTACAGGGGTCAATCCCCCTGAATACTTTGATAAAGTATTAAAAAGAAAGTAATGGAGGCAGCAAACGTGAGCAGCTCTCCTGGATTCCAACTAGTTGCTCTTAAGAAGCAACTAGCTAGCTTTTTCCCGTCTTAAAAAATTAGAACAACAGTTTATTGAACCATTAGGAGTAAGGCCACCTAGGCCTATCCTCTCTACAACACCTGCAGCTCCAGCGCAATGTAAAGCAGAGATCTCTACTAAGGATTCTCTTTCCACTCATCTAACAAGTGCATGCCCTAGGGGTATATCCCCATTTCAGTTACAACCTTGCCATGGTTGAGAATACCTTGGGGGCTGACTCTGAGGGGGTTACGATGATGCTGGGTACTATTTATTGGGAGCCCCTGCGGAAGTGGAGGTCCCTGATCATCTAAACACCGAAGGAGTAGATGAACCACCATACCTGAGGAAACTTACCTCCTTCAAGTTATAGGTTGTATGGAAACTATTGACACAGCCAGTGACGCTGATCAGCTCCTATCAAGTAAAATTCACCCTATACAGCGAAGGCATACAATGCAGTCTATTATGGAGACTCACCCTGAGACCGCCCACAAATTAACCTCCACTTTTCATCTCCAGGAGGTCTTACCACTGTCAGCCAACTTTGAAAGCACACTTACCAAGGTTGAAGTAGTTGTTCATAAAGTCCGGGTAATGGCTATCCTGGATATGGGTTCTCCAGTAAATGTAATTTCATCTCGGTTGATGAAAAAGATTAAATTGATGCCTGACTTGGATTGTATCAAGGAATTTGGAACTGCGGGCCCAAACAACACCCGCGCTCTTGGCGCTTACTCTTCCCTTCCCATACGAGTTGGGAAGCTTATCCTATTGGCCCCCGCTGTGGCCTTAGATAATAACTCCTATGATATGCTCCTAGGTACACAGTTTATGATCAAATATGATGGCATCATCAACCTGAAGCAAGGGTTTCTATCTTTAATGAACTACGAAGTTCCATTAATCTTAACCAACAAAGAACCTTTCAAGAATGACTACACCTGCTTGGTTGAATACCCCTCTTCCACTTTGTCATAACATTATGTTACTTCTGGACGTAACACTAAGAAATTGCCTGATTCAGTGGAGGCTAGCGATGTTATTCCATTTTATGTGGCTGATGAAGTGGTGATTAAGCCTGGTGAACAACGAGTGGTTGACACAAAAATCACACTTCAAATTCCGCGCCACTGCTTATTACACCTCTTAAGCATTGATGGAGTAAGCCCTTTTAAGCCTTGGTATTGCCTGACCTTTTAGACCCAGCCTATCAGAGGCCTATTGTTCTACTGTTGGGCAACCTCACCAAAAAGGACATAATTGTAAAAAAGCACCAGGAGGTGGGCCGAGGGATCCTACTCCCTGTGGAGGAAGTTGAACAAATCTACTCTATTGGCTCAATGGCAGATTTAGGCCTGCCCACAGATAACCTGGTATGTACCTTGCCGAACGTCCACATTTTGGATGAGCTGACCTCAGATGAGTTGGAGAAAGTGTAAACTCTTCCGGGTGAGTATAGCGATATATTTTCAAAGTTGGACAATGATTATGGCCATATGAAGGATTGGAGCCACTCCATTGATGTGGGTGATGCTCATCCCATTTGGTCAAAACCTTATCGCAAGTCAAAGGTGGAAGAACCACAGATGAGGACAGAACTCACGCAGTGATTATATGCGGGGTTATTAGTTCCTTTGCAAAGCCCATGGTCCTCCCCCCTTTTGCTAATTAAAAAGAAAAACGGAGGTCACCGGGTAGTTATGGACTACCTCAGGTTAAACAATCTCATGAAAAAGGATAGCTATCCTATTCCGCGCATTGATGATGCCTTGGCCCAGCTCTCAGGCTCAAATTTCTTCTCTGCTATGGACTTGGCCAGTGGTTATTGGAAAATGGATCTATCTCCCCAAGACCAGGAGAAATGCACTTTGATATGTAATGAAGGTCTTTTCCAACCCACGTGATTACCTCAAGGGTTGTGCAATGCGCCTGCTTCTTTCCAGCATGTAATGGATCACATTTTGCAAGATCTCAAGTTAATCTGCGTTATCATCTACCTTGACGACATTACTGTATTTTCAAAGACCTTTAATGAACACCTTGAACATTTAAAGGAGGTATTTCAACGCTTATGACGCTCCACTATCAAATTAAAGCCTTCAAAGTGGTTGTTCTTTCAAAAGAAATTAAATTTCTTTGGACATACCATTTCTAGAGAGGGTATCCAACCCACACAAGATAAGGTTGAAGTGATTACCAGTATGCCTCCCCCCCAAAAAACTTACGGGATAAACAGGTACTTTAGGGATGATGGGGTATTACCATCAGTTCATCCCTAAGTTTGGTCAGCTCAGCGAGCCCCTTGTTCATTTACTGAAGAAGAATATCCCTTTCCAATGGGGTACTGAACAGAAGGCTGCCTTTGAAACGATGAAGCTGCTGCTACAGAAACGGCCTATCCTAAAGCATCCCAATTATGGAAAACCGTTTATCTTGTTTACAGACGCCTCAGACTACGCCGTCAGGGCCATACTAGCCCAACTAGATGAAGACGGGGTGGATCATCCTGTCTCATATTTTAGTAAAATGCTATTAAAGGCAGAATGCAACTATAGTGTTACCAAAAAGAAGTGTCTAGCTGTTCTACTTGCAGTGAAGCATTATCGCCCATTCTTGTATGGGACCTCTTTCACTGTGATCATGGACCACGCATCTTTAAAATGGTTGCACAACATGAAGGACCCTACGGGGCGCTTAGCTCGCTGGGCTCTAAAGCTCCAGCATTATGATATGAAGATCAAACACCGCGCTGGAACCCGCCACATGAACGTTGATGGGTTAACTCAGCTGCCTATTCTCCACCTAGATAATAGTGAAGCGGAGAAGCTGTATGATCTTCTAATGACCCCAAACGACTGGGAAGATGAGGATGTGCCTGTACAGAAGATGTTGGCCTGGCACTCCCATAACACAAAAGTAGAAAATGAAAAATTGTATAAACAAGTGGGGTGAAGTGGTTGCCTTACTTACGACCCTCAGAACGTGTACCTGTCATCTTGGAAGCTCATTCCACTTTAGGCCATGGAGGAGCAAAGAAAACCTATGAGTGGATAAAGGATTGGTATTTCTGGGAAGGAATCATGGAAACTATTGTCGAAGTCTTGGATGCTTGTCTTACATGTAAGAAGCAGTCTCAATTCAAGACTAGATTTTAATATCAGCTGACTACCCTGCAGCATCCATTCCATATGATAAGCTTGGACATAGTAGGCCCGCTCCCTCAAACCACAGGTGTAAACTGATACATTTTGGTAGGCATTGACCATTTCACGAAGTGGGTTGAGGCTGTGGCGTTGCCAGCCCAAACTGCTAAGGCCACTGCCACCTTTCTTCATCAAAATATTTTCAATTGACATGGGTGCCCTCAAGTACTACTCTGTGATAATGGAAAAAACTTCACCTCCAGAGTAGCCAAAACCTTAGCTGCGTCCCCAGGAGCCCAGCAACTGTTCTCAGCTCCATATAACCCCTCAACCAATGGTACAATGGAGCGAGCCAATGGTACTCTGGTTTCTATATTACAGAAAATGGCTTCATCTGATCCCCTTCATTGGGATCAATATCTCACCAGCGCGCTTATGGCTTACCAGATTAGCTATCACTGATTTTGAAAATGTCCCCTTTCCGAGCTATGTATGGCAGAGAACTGGGCATACCTGCTCTATCAGCTAAGGATGTTTTCACTGGTGGAGAGGAACCCGAGAAAGCTATGCAAAGGTTAGCTAATTGCATCATTCAGCTTTAATTGGAGGCTATGACCAACCTAGATAAAATGGTTATTAAAGAAGGCCAAGATGCCAATGAGCTCCAGACTCCCCTACCCTCTTTTAAGTGTCAGATAAGGTTTTATATTACCATAATTGCATAGCTCCTCAAAGTGGCAAACTTGGATCAAACTGGGAGGGGCCATTCACCATCATGTATAAAAGAGGAAATGAGTATTCCATAAAGTCTCTGGCCACCAGAATGATCATAAACTGGGTACATGGCCACTTCCTACAACCCTACACTCCTCCCAACATTCTTGAGGGGGCAATGTCAGACAATCACTTTCTCAACCCAGGAGAAAGAATGTTAGAGGTATGAGTGCTTCTGAATCTGCTACCATGATTGGACCATCTCCAGCCCAAACTTTGAATAATATTGTAGTTATTAACAATATGAGTACAAAAGGTGAAAAAACCCTAGTGGATTCTCGGTGGAATCCTGACTATTGGAGAAATAAGGATTGTAATCCAAATTGGCTGAAAAAGGTAAAAACTAATAATAGAAATACCCTGACTCCTCGGTCAAATATGAGGAGTATAATATCGCATGGATCAAAACCTCTGCAAGGCAAGAGGATGTTACCCATCAATGATTGGGTGAAAGTTAACCAATCATTATCATCTGAGTCTAACCACTGTTGAGGTGCAAAGATTTTACTTGAGGATGATAGGGTAAGCATTATCCAATCATTACCCTCCAAGTCTGACTACTGCTGAAATACCCAATCATTACCAACCAAGTCAGACCACCGCCGAGGTGAAAAGATTTTACTTGAAGGTGATTGGATACAATACATCAAATGGTTACCGCACAGGTCAGTTTTGCCTTTAAAAAATTTTTATCCTCAATCTGATAGGCTGAAAACCTATATTCCTTATTTTGGAAGACTGAGCTTTGTATTTTTTTGCTTTAAATATCAATGGTCTCAAAATTTGAACTAGTTTAAATATGGAAAACTAGTATTGTGAAAGGGACCTTTTCTGGTTTTGCTCTGACTGTTTAATAAAAACATAAAAACCAAAATAAGTTTTATTTATACTTTTAATAAAAAGTAAACTTTCTCGTTTTTAACAATATTATTTGTGGCCTCCAATCATGGATCCCACAAATGGTAAGTGTTCCTACTAAAATGGTTTAAAATAATCAAGTAGTATTAGCAAATAGTATACTTTGGTGAAGGTAGGTAAATTCTATCATTTTCTTCATTTGAGCTGGAAATAGGAATATAATTTCTAGCTGTTTAAAATTCTATTTTAGGCTAAACTTCAATAGTATTTTTCAAAACTCTCATATATTTGACTTGAATTCTTATTTTTTTACACGATTGTTTAGCTTTATTGACCTTCACAATCTATTTTCAAAAAATAAAAAATAATAGAAAATCTTTTTTACAAATCTTTTTGTTGGCTCAAAAACATTTATATCTAGGACTCTTTTCATCACATAGTATATATGAGAAACCTTATGACTTTATTAATATATCAGTCAAATAGAGGTTGCTTTGGCTAAATCTACAAAAACAAGCTTTTTAACTAAGAACCAAGGAATATAATATGTATCAAAAAATTTAAACTAATAAATTTTATTTGAGGTGTGCTGACCTTAGGACAATACTGCACACCAAATTAAAGGGAATCAAAAAAATAGGAAAGGAGGATAAAACCCAGAAAACCTCCATGCATTTTATTATAGGCCAGGAACTCCTTGGACAGCTTTAGTATCTGCTATCTTGGACTGGGGCTATGGTGTGCAATACCAACACGGTCATAATCATCCCCTACCAAAAGTTCATCTATTGGGATCAAACTTGGGAGGCAGTGATAGTGAGTACATACTCTACCACTGGGATACCCTCCTCTTAGATAAAAGGTTAAAGTTTACATTTTTTGTTTTGTCTAATAAAAATCATTTTGTATTATTTGTTTAATATTTAGCTTATGTGTTCCTACTGAGTGATCAGTATTAACGTTATTTATTTATTTATATTTATTAATTTAACTTGTAAGAAAATTTTTCTATCAGCTGTCTATTGAGTCAAAAATCTTTTAGGTTGAGTTCTTCTCTACCCACCAAGAATAAACTGGTTTTATATTTTTTTGCTATTCTTCTATCATTGTTTGATTAAAATTTTACTTCAGCTTAAATTTTATATGAAATAAACAACTTTTAGGGAGATGTAGAGTAGGATATTAATGGAGGTTTTTTTGTACACCTTGATAAAGGTAAACAGTTTATAATATAATGACTTTTTAAGTCAAAAATTCTTTTGAATTTTGATTTCAAAACAAGATATTTAAAGATGTTACAATGATCTTTTTAACTTTTCTTTCTCGTTGCAAACACTTTTGCAACCTATTCAATTCAAGACTTAATCTAGTTTGATAATCTCACAGAGGAGATTAGTCTGCACCCATGTCTGGGAGCAGTTGGGCAAGCAAGGCAAGAGGAGCAGGCGGAAGGCCCGCGGCCTCTAACGTTCAAAAACGCCCTGGAGAATCTGGCGGAATAGACAAAAATCTCAAAAAACTGGCGGTCACAAAATTTCCCGGAGATACTCGTGTGGCAAGCACAATGCAACCAGTACATCAACACGCCACACTCCCAGCCACTTTCATCGGTGGAATTTGGAGTCTGTGTGTATTTGGACATCCAAAAAACGGCCTTATGGGAAAAATTTTGTGAAGATGTACACAAAATTTTCCCAACCACAGTGTACGTTGCACCTCACTCCATGTCGCGCAGTTGGCTGGACCTAGGTTTTGAAAGCAAAATAGCAGCAGATGAGGCTGCAGTGGAGCGCATAGTGGTCGACCTCCTCAAAGGGCAACAGGTCGTCAAAACCAAATGCACCAAATGGACAAAATCAAACCAAATTTTCTCACATTTGACTTTTTGCCTACTACAGGAAAACGTGACATTTTGGAGCAACACCTGAAAGATGGTCTCGCCGTATATGGCGAAATACAATCTTTTGAAATGCAACATTTCATGCTGATGCCACACCTATGCACCAGCAAAGCCATCGCAGTTCTGACCCCAACTGAGGAGATCACAAAGGACCTAACCCAGATCCTGCACTCCACCTTTAATGACATCGCAGGGCATACCACCCACCCATTCTGGGTAACCGTGGACAGCGCGCCCCCCATTTGCACCCACTGTGACGCATTCAGCCATAAGGCGCACACATGTCCTATCAAGGAGGGCGTCACATTCCAAGAGCACCCCTCAGCAGCCATGGCCAGCAGAGAGGCGCACTATGAACCAACTGCAAGCACCAAGGAGGCTTTCCCATAGGGAGCACAAGGCTGCTACCTATTGGTAAAGCCCATCTCCCTGCAGGAGTGGAAGAAGGCCAAGCAGGCTCATAGGGCCACAGCTAAGGAAGTGGCCAAGGCCACCACCACCATCCCAAACTCACAATGCCAGGAGGACATGGAGACCTTCGCAGTGGAAGTGACTCAGGAATCCATCACCCAATCAGATTGGGAGGCCCATGCTGAGCGGGCCACTCAATCTGAGGATCCGATGGGAGATTTGATCTCACCCAATCACTGCACCCAAGCTCCAGTCAAAACCGACTTGGGACCTATCCCAACTGAAAATTTTTTTTGCCCCACTTGACGGTGCACCAAACTTATCTGCACCACAAAAAATTTGTCTGACGTCGGGAAAAAAAAGTGAAGGCAAAGCCAATGTGACTCTTTCCGCAAAAATTAACAAAAACCCTGATAGCATTGCTGCTAACACCCGCGCTGCTGTGAAAGCCCGTGGGGACCTTGAAGAGGCTGGTGGGCCCAGGGGCCCACCCCTCACACCTAAGGTGCGATGGGGGAAACCTTCACTCTAGAGATGCTGAATATCGCTGGACTCAAGGCCATCCCATCCTGGGCTAGGAAACTGAGTTTTTTACAACACAATTTACCCGTGGATATCCTGGCCATCCAGGAGTCCCACTGTCCATGAGGTTCCAAAAAGCTTGGAAAACAATGCTCCTCCCATCCCTATCCTTTTGGTTGAAGCACTGTGGGGTGCTAATTTGGAAAAATAATTTTTTCAAATTCACATCCTCAGAAACATTCCTAAATGGCCAAGTGCTCGTCGTCACCTTCTCATAGGCTGACGTTGTGCACGCAATCATCAACATCTACACCCCAAACAGTGCACACGAGCGTCAGGAATTTTTCTCGTTGGTCAAATACCTCCCACTACCCCCTGATTCTTTCCTAGTTGGCGACATGAACTGTTGGCTAACCTCACCAATGGACCAGTGGCCACCCTCACCCCACACCCCACAGGGTCACATAGAACTACACGTTCTAAAAGCCACCCTTGGGTTAATGGATGCACTTCCACGACATGCCCCACTGCTCAAAAACATGACGTGTCCCCACATCCACAATGGCCAATTAAGGTCCATGACCCACATCAACCTTATTCTAATGCCGGCGAAATTCCAGCCCCATATCTCCCACTTCAAAACAACGAAAATGGAATCCTTCATCCACCGACTGGTCTTGATAACATACCACTTACCCGTCACAGTTGCAAAGGCCCCACATTGGTGCAAAATCCGCCCCCCCCGAGCTCGCATCACCAGGATTTTCCATGTGGGTGGAAGAGGCAACTTTGGCAAAAAAGTTTGTTGCACCGTTTTGCGCGGACCACATTTCCACATGGGCAACTTTCAAAGAGGACACCATCTGCAACTATCACCATCTCTCCTCCAGATGCTCACGAGCCACATTGGCAGTCATCTCGCGCACTCTGGCAGAATTGGCCCACTTGGAGTCCAACATTCCAGCCACAGGATACAGCCCTGCATGGGGCTGGAAGTGGGCATAGGCAGCCGCCCACCTCAACGCACTCGAAAGGCAACACAAACATTGGGTTTGTGTCCAATACAGGGCCACACGCATCACTAAAGGTGACAAGTGCACCGCATACTTCTTTAAAAAAATTTTCGCACCACACCAGAGCATGGCCTGCACACAGGTACGAAGATCAGATAATTCCATTGTAGACACACTGGCCAAAGTGGCAATCGAAATGCAAAAATATTAGTCCAAGTTATACCAAGCTGAACCAATTCAGCCAGCTGAAATGGCGGAATTTCTCAACTGAGCTCATATCTGCACCATTTTCTGATACCCAGAAATAATTAATTTAATTACTCTGAACGAATTATAGACAGCCATTCGCAGTGCGCCAAACCAAAAATGCCCAGGCCCAGATGGCATTCCATATGAGTTCTACAAAAAATATTTCAAATATATATCCCCATTGCTGCTAGCCTCACTTAACCAAAGCCTGTTGGAAACACGCCTCCTACCAGGAGGACAAGAGGCTTTTACTGTCACACTCTTCAAGAAAGGGGATAAGCTTGACTTAGCCAACTGGCGCCCCATTTTCTAACAAACACAGACACCAAAATTTTAACAAAAATCATGGCTAACCGTTTAGGGACTGTAGCATCTGCCACCATCTCCCCAGAACAATTCGGTTTCATCCCCAGAAGGTTGATTTGGGATAACGTGCACTCTGTGGCTAATGTATGTCAGTCCACAGCCTCTGGGGCGCTTGTATTCTTGGACCAACAAAAGGCCTATGATAGAGTAAACTGGGAATACCTTAGGGCCTGCCTCCATCAATTCCGCCTACCCCGCCCCCCACTTCATAAACTGGGTGATGCTGCTCACGGAATCTGCGACAATGGCAGTGCGTGGCCCAGGCTTCCTAATGGAAGTAGTCCACCCTCAAAGGGGCCTGCGACAAGGGGACCCCCTCAGACCACTCTTATGCAACTTCAGCCTTGACCCACTACTGCGAAATGTGAATACCCAACTCACTGGGGTCCATGTGCCAGGCCAAACCCCAGTCAAGATGATGGCATTTGCAGATGATTGCGTGGTGGGGGTGTCTAATAACAAAGATGAGCGCGCGCTTGAAGCCCTCATCCAGGAATATTCCCAGGTAAGCAACGCGGCACTGAACGCCTCCAAAAACAAAATCATCCTCCTTGGTCAGTTTCAGAACTGCTGGGCCCCAGCAATTAGTTCCCAACCTGGACCATCTGCTCGCCCACGTCAACGCCTTACTAACTCAACACACACCGCTCCACTGGTGCTCCCCTTCATGCCAAGTCCTACCATAGGACTGGTGCGCCATCTGGGCGTGTGGATGGAGGCAGGCGGATATGCGTCAGCAGTAATGGAGTGCCATATACTGGACAACGTGACGAAGTGAATCGCCTCTCTCAGAGCCCACCCTACTACCCTTACTGGCAGGGTTGTTCTAGCCAACTCTATGCTCCTATCCAAAGTCTGGTTTGGAGCCCATGCCATCCCCTTCTCCACAAGCTTCTTCAAATCCCTGTATGCTTTGCTGCAAGGATGGCTTTGGTCAGGCCGCCCTCCACCAGTACGGCTAGAGGTCATGTTTGGCCCTCATCATCAAGGTGGCATGGGCCTGCTTGACTTCAAAGCCCATGCTGCCAAGATCCTGGGCACCTGGATCGCGGCCGTCACCGCTCCTACACTCCCATCCCAACACTGGTCCCGCGTGGCCTGCTCCAACTTCTCCTGAGCTTTGGGCCTCAACAATCCATCAAACCCCCACTCCCTGATGAAATACCTTGCATCACACACATCGGCCACAGGTCCTCATGGGACTAAAACCCACTACAAACGAATGCTACTCTCCATGCGAAGCGCAGAGTGGAGAATTTGTATTAGTGGACATACAACCCGAAGAGGCCGCCCCTCTCCTCAGTTCACACAAGAGGTACAAGGGCTACCCATCCATGATGGCGTAATCCCCATTTGACCCAAGTCCTATCCAGGGTGGACTACCTGGACATGATGGACATCCATTATTCCACTGAGACCTAAAAGACTATCTGGAAATATGCACACTATCCTCTGTTGCAGCCTCAAGTCCGCTCCCATGCGTGGCGCTGCCTGAGGTGGGTGTATCGTACAGCTGACCGCTCTAATGCTTTACACTCATCCTGTGTCGTGTGTGGCCAGTATGGAACGCTGTTCCACCGCCTGGAGAAGTGCCCCACCTCTAAAGTGATATGGCGCGAAGTCCAACGTCTGCTGGGCCAGGATCAAACGCATCCCTTCAGTCTGTCAAGAGATATGTTTGCTTCATCAATGGCCTCCCCCTTCCACCCTCCCTCCGTGCTCTGGTGGTTGCAATCGCCATGTGGACTATCCACACGATTGTCTTGGATGCCATCGCAGGCTCCATCCCCACCCTCCCAGAAGCTGTCCACAGATTCTGGTCTCATTTGGTGGACCACTTTCAAGCGTGGATGTTTGGATATCTCCCACCGCGTCACCAACAGCTGGTCTCCTCCTGGTTCCCAGTCTGGTTCATCAAATCAGACCCCTTCCTCCACACGTGCTCAATAGTGGCTACGGCCCCTTCACACGTTCCCTCCCCCTCCCCATAAGTGGCGTTCCCGCTGGCAACAAGAGATAGCATCGCTTCTCTGAGGTGCCTCCCCTGGTACTAAGTTTATCTTTCCTGATTCATATTCAGAAGTGTCCGTCCCATGGTCGGCCTTCCCCACAATAAATTTAAATTTAAAAATACAATAATCTTTTCATAAGTACAGATGTGGTAAACCAATACCACTACAGTATTTTTTATATAAAGAAAACTTTATAAAGGGATTTGTTATTTTATTTTAAACACGCCTAGTTAAGCTGCATTACCATCAAGACAGTCAATAACCCCCTAAAATTATCCCGTGAGCTCTTAATTTTTTAAAAAAAGATGTAAAAAATTAATAATAAAGATCAAAGTGCTACATATAGTTTGACTAAGTATCATAAATGAGAGTATTCAGCATCAATTTTAAATAACACAAATACGGATAAGCCAAACTCTCTTTAACCCCTCAAAGTCACTTTTGAGCGATTTTAAATTTAAGTTTATTTATCTACAGCCATCTGCCCAAAAACCTATTCTTTGATGTCCTTGGCTCTGCCGCCTGCCACCCCAGTGTGGGGTAGCAGTGCACCCCCACCTAGCGTTTTCCGCCCTGCAGGCAAGCGCGTTCAGATGGGTTCAAACAGCCCGCCCACTGCTTCCAACCGTTTTGTCCCCCACGGGACTTAGCGCTCCACCTGGCGCGCGTCCACCCTTCTCACCCCCATCCTCTCGCCCTCCCTCGCTCTGCTATCCGCTATTGCCTCAGAGTGGACTATGGGCGTTTGTTCTCATATGCCAATAAGGCAATTATTGACCTAGCCACTACAGCCTTTGCGCCAGCTGGCTTTATAGACTTCCGCCCTTTTAAGGACTACTTTGACGTTGTGTTCCAATCTGAGGAGGATGCTGAAGCGGCAGCACAAACTCCTCTAATTTATAAAAAAACCCCCATTCCCACAACCCGTACTCGCCTCCCTTCAGACACCACGCTAGTGGTATCCTTTGCAAATCTCCCATCCCACCTTCCACCCCAGGTTTTGTATGACCAGTTGGTCGCGGGGCTCATGGCTTATGGCACTCAGCCCAACCTCATCTTTGCCATTCCATCTGGTGCAGAACGCCTTGCTGCTCCTCGTGCAACAGCCACCATCATACCACACCACCCTACCATAGCTCAACAAATCCCACCCCGCGCTAGTGTGGCTGCAGCGCCAGATCATTTCTTTTGGGCTCGGGTCAATAATGGTAGGCAGATTTGTTCCCTCTGCTTTGGCATCGACCATGCAAAAAGAGCGTGCCCTAAGGCCAAATCCGCTGATGCAACTTCTGAGCTCCCCTCTGGAGGTTCAGTATGGGGCACTTTGCTGCCCCTCCCACCCTCCAATCTCGTTCAGTGGGCCCACATGGAAAATCAGCCCCACCCAAAACCTCCATCCTCACTCTCCCACCTAAATCTAAGCCAGCCAATCAGAGCAATGCTTGGACCAACATTCACACCCAAGCAGCTGCCCATTCGCCCAATC
Source organism: Massospora cicadina (assembly GCA_022478985.1). Classification (NCBI taxonomy): domain Eukaryota; kingdom Fungi; phylum Entomophthoromycota; class Entomophthoromycetes; order Entomophthorales; family Entomophthoraceae; genus Massospora; species Massospora cicadina. The sequence continues at coordinate 88,164 of JAKSZP010001485.1, read as the reverse complement.
CTACCCACTCAAATTTAAATGCCACTATTCCAGTGAACCAAAATCCATGGGATCTATTGGCTGAAACTGACGAATCAGGTAATATCCTCATCAGTAAGCATACAGGTCAACCTCTCTGCCATGGCGATTATGGTCAGGCAGAATTTATTCTTCCTGACTTCGATGAAATCCCTACCCCTCGCCATTTCGCTCCTCTACCCAATACAGCCCCTTCCAAAGTGACCACCAGCTCGCCTTAGCTGCGGTGGCCTCTCCTCATTGCCCAAAACTACGCACCGCGGTGGCCCAGTCAGTGGCTCAGCTCCAGCATGGCCTGCCCACCATCTTCTTCCCCCAACTTCCCTGAATCTCCCTGCGGTGACATCTCAAAACTATTTGATGATGCTGAAATCGCTGTTATGAATGTCGCAATGCTTGCTTCATTCAACCCCTCAGCCAAAATCACCTGCCACAGTATCTCCCTTTTCACCCAACTTCCTGAAGCCCGCAAAGAAGCTGAAGTTCTCCTCGCAGCTTTTGTTGAAACACTTTCCCATCATTATCTTGATGCAGAAGTGGAAAACTCCTACTACGTTGACCTCAGCCCCCACTATGCAGATGCCCCAACGCCCTGGCTCTCTGCTCTGATCTGGTACTGTAACCAACACCCCTTGATTGAGGTGGGTCTTTCTGAAAACCAACCCCCGACCCCTCCTCACCCTCTTCCATGGTGGGTTAAGCAGTTTCTGCTTCCCACCTGGTTAGTAGTTTGTTTTGCCGTTTTGAGTGTTGTGATCGGTACTGTCTGTCCCCTGGTCAGCATACCTCAAATAAATCAAATACGGATAAGCCACTATAAGTTTCCTTTTAAATTAAAAAATAGTAATCAAGTTGGGTCACTTTGGGACAAATATACCATACCAAGGTTTTTAAAGTCAGTACAGGTTTCAAACATGTATTGAACAAAACCTGCACTATAGTGAAAGCAGGAATTACCCTGCTAGGATAACAACCCTTTCACTTCACTTTTATTTTTAGCTCATAAAAGTATCTGTTCTTAGATTGATAGTGACTTTTTATTATTGTTATTAATTAAGGGTTTAAAAAATATTTTTAAGTACCTGAGTGGCACCTGTATTAAACACCAAATGTCATATTGGCTCTTGAGTTTTTGCAGTGAACACAGAACTTGATTCAAATTCATTTATTGTTTATACTATAAATAGTGGGGAGGATACCCCAATGGTAGAATATGGACCCTCCACCACTGCCTCCCTAATTCAATTCTGGTACAGGACTTTAGGTAGGGGATGACTATGACTGTGTTGGAATTGTGCACCAATGCCCCAAACTGAGATAGCAAATAGCAAAGGTGGTCCATGGAGTTCCTGGCCTATTATATGCCATGCATGGAGGCTTTCCAGGTTTTATCCTCCTCTCCCATTAATCTGAATCCCCTTCATTCTTCATCAGTGCAGTATTGTCCCGAGGTCAGCCCACCTCAATAAAAATTTTGAAAATTTACACTATAAATAGTTTACAGCAATATTAAAAGCATAAGATTATGACAAAAAAGCTTTTTTTGGATTTGTACAGATTAAACATCTCATAAAGGTCTTCTAATAGCTGATAATTACTTATAGCTTATAAAATTTAAGCTCATTGATATTAAAATTTATGTCTCTTTTATTTATAAGACAAAATATACTAAGTTTATTTTTAGAGCACTTATTTTTATACTTCAACTCAGTTATCTCACAGTTATAAAATTAGTTATTCCTGCTGTTTACATTTTATCTCATTAAGAGGTAGATAAAACCTAATATGTTGAACTAGAGATCTTCAGGCCTAATGAATATAAGTGCATATATTAGTTAAAATCACTATAATAAAGGTTTAATGTTTAAGGGGAGGAAACCCTAGTGGTAGAGTATGGACCCTCTACCACTCCTCCCCAAGTTCAATCCCAGTAATGGAATTTGGGTAGGAGACAATTTTGACTGTGTTGGTTTTGCGCACCAATGCCCCTGAACTGAGATAGCAAATAGCCAAGGCGGTCCATGGAGTTCCTGACCTATCATATGCCACGCATGGAGGTTTTCCAGGTTTTATCCTCCTTTCCCATTTTCTTCACTTCCCTAATCAGTGCGGTATTGTCCCCAGGTTGTCCCATCTCAAATAAAATTCAAAAAAAATTTAATGTTTAAATAATCTGGAGCACAACTGGCACTTACACTATAAGCAATCTAATATGTAATTAATATTTATTTATAACCTAAATTTATTTTTTAAGCAATATAACAAAGAAAACTGTTTATTGTAAATTTGAGGCATGACAAATATCTTCTTCTAAGATCAGTATTCTTAGAGCTTAGTATAATATTATAGGATTAATTCTATCTAGCTTATACATAATTTGCAAAAATGGCTCCATAGGGATAAAAAGCCTGATGTTAGTTTAAAAAGGGTAAATCTATAAAAATTATAAGGAAAAATCAATAAATATTCTTTTTGATTCAAATTAGGACCTAGCTTGCTTAGACATTAGCAAAATTTTAACATCTATATTGGAACGCTTCAGCTGTCTGTTTGCTTATAGATTAGTTTTGATTGTATTTTCTTTAAAAATTTCACCATCACTGACAAAAATTTTATCTAAGTTTCCACATGTGGTATCAAATATATGGAAAAAATAAATATGCAAAAAATTACTATGTGAATCTTATTGAACTTGTCTTCAAAAAAATATAGTTAAGTATAGACACATAAACAGTTTAGGAGTTAGGGTAAATATCCTTGAAAAAGATGTGGAATTTAGAACTATGTTCTATTAAAAATATTATATTAACCTGAATCTTTAGCTATATTCCTAGAGAGATTATTTCTATTTAAAACCTAAAAGAATATTGTAACACTATTTGATTTATACTTGATACCTTGGTAAGCATAAAAAATTAGAGCCTATACTATCAAGTATGCTTTTAGCATTAATGTATATAAAAAATTTCTAGAAGACTAACGATTATACTTTTAAAAATCTAACGTGTTATTTAAATGATTTAGTTGCAATAAATGTCATAAATTCAAATGAAAAGAGGCATCTGTTATTAAATCTTCAATTTAACCACTAAAGTGTCTTAATAGTCTTACTGATGTATGGTAATTCCTTCGTCATATGCATTTACTCCTATAGTAGCTTTAAAATTATAAAAATAAGATTAGTTGAATTGAGCTTACTAATGATACTATTAACATCCAAATAATAGCTTAAATACTATAATGTTTCAAAGGTAATTTAGACTAGATGTTATATCCTTTAGTTGATATTTGTTATGTAATACCTTGTAGAAAATCTAGTTAAGTTGTTATGTGAATTAATGGTGTAGAAGTCCCTAATAACACCTTTAGTTTAATTAGTTATGTATATAAGATGCTAACAGCAGAAACTATGTACTTATATACAACATTAAGCAAGATTCTCACTTCAGATATTTATACACTTCATAAATGCTTTTTTGAGTATATATAGATCCAAAAGATTAAGAATACTAATGAAAGGTTACTTAAGGTTACTGTGTCATTAAAAATGATTTATTATATATTGTTCTGTTTATTATACTAGAAAGCCATAAAAAACTCTGTCATTGATTTACTTGCAAATGGTGGTAGCCTGGAAGGGTGGTTCCTGCTTCAACTCTAGTCCAGGTCTTGTTCAACACATGTTCAAAACCTGTACTGGCCAAAAAAAATCTTAGTGTGGTATATTTGTTCCAAGGTCAACTCAACTCAATTATATTATTAATTTTTACTTACTTTATAGATGCTCAAAAACTTCAACTACATAAATTAATTTAGTTTCTTTACTATCAGAGGTTTAAGTGCCATATTATTATTATGCCATGCCAAAACTTTATTAACCATTCTTATATGGAGAATCAAATATAAGGGCAACTATATTCTGTAACATAAATTAGGTAAACTGATTTGTATGTGAAAAAATTATTGGTTTATTTTTTGTTGTTCATTATACACTAAACACTAACCAAATTTTTAAAATTTGTCATTTTTACTTTCATAAAAAGGACTAGTAATATGAAGCAAGTTTTGGTCTTTGTCCTTATAGGGGTGAAGCCCTGACCTGGGGTTTCTTATCATTATTTAATTTAACATGTTATTTACATCATCTTATTATCTTTTGTGCTTTCTTTGGACTCTGGCCTGTATTTAAATAAAATTAAATATTAGTAAGCAACCAAAAAATCTATTTATAATGACAGAATTACAAACAAGGAAAAAAACCAAGTATGAATCAACTATTGACTTGTGGATAAAGAAATCCTTTAAATCTAGATCATACCCTAATACCATATGGGCTGTTTGATATTTACTCATAATGCCTCATTGTGGGATTTTGATATTTATTAATATTTAACTAATCCCCTAAGATCTGAATTTTAAATATGACCATGTATGTACTATATAAATGACAAACTTATTACAAATTGAATGTGTTGGTGATCTAGATTTCTAAATAATTTTATTAGTAGCTATAAGTTCACCTTCCTGATTTTTTGTTTGCACTTAGAGACCACTAATGCCAGAAATTTTTCAGGATGAAATCTTGTGGTACTGCCCTCTCTGCACTGGGGGATGCGTAGTCCAAGGAACAATGCTAAACTTTGACTTTGGTATAAATAAACTTTTGGATACTAAGCTATTAACTTTTATAGACTAGTTCTTTCAAGTTATTTAGAGCAAAGACCAAGTCTTTTATGAAGTAAAAGGCTTGAATAGGACAGGTTTCATTGAACTGCATTCCCAAGAACAAGGAATTAAATAGTATCATTTAAGATATTATAAAGTGATAAATAGATGATTACCATTTTATAAAATTTAGAGGTAAGTTTATAGCATAAAATTCTTGGTAAGACTTCATTTATTATAAATAGGTGTATAAGTTAATAATTAAGAGTTTTGTACAAGTATGAACTACATTATTACAGTATATGAACTTTAGACAGCTGCTTTATGCATATAAAACAAAATAATCTTATATGAAACCATTTATATGCAATATTACTAAAAAGACTTAATATTAAACTTTATACACTCTCTAGAAAATAGTTGTATCTAAAAAAGCCACCCATACAGATATATCAAGTGCAAAAGAGCTAAAATAATAAATAACAAACACAAAATGGACCAAAGCGCCTAAAGTGAGTGTTTCAAAAAGATTTAAAGTGAAACCAATCAGGTAGTAAAGTTGAAGCTGCTATCAAACATGGGGGTAGGAGAAGGTCTATGATCTCATAATCAGCTTTGTCTTTTTAATCCTAGAGTCATGTATGTCCAGGCTGAGAGTAAGGGCGTGGGGCATCATCAGTATACAGTTTGAGATTACTTAAGGGATGAATTTAAAAAAAAGAGACGCACATGGTTAAGGCGCCTATAAAGTAAAAAGGGCTTGCATGGTTTGAAGGAAATATCAGTGAGTTTAGAACGTCGCAGCTTTGGTGCACGTAGCATTTGACTTTATACTTTATGCTACCACTGCAAAGTTCTGGATTGTTCCATTGGCTTTTTTGTATATTTTAGGAGACTGAGCTTACCCAGAGGAGCTAGGCTAGATGGGCTATTGGGAGGAGGTATACCTGCTGCAAGCATTGTTACTGTTTGGCAACAGCTTTGCAGAGGATGACAGTTGGGCACTACACCTTATATGTGAGCTTATGATCATTAAGAATGGGGAAGAGTTAGTTTAAGGAGCTAAAATATGAAGGGGGTTATTGGGAATCATATCTGGTCTGAAAAAATTGTATATGGTGGATATTGTATGGCTCAATAAAATCACCTAATTTTCTAAATCGCTAATAAATTTTAATTATTCTGGTGAGTTAAAACATATCATTGCCATAAGTTTGAGGCCTGGTTAGTATTATAGTAAGAAGTTTGAGAGAAAACCAGAAGTAAAAAATGTTTTTTGATTTTTTGTGAAAATAAGAATTTTAAAAGTGTAGGAGCTTAGTTGGCTGTCATAGGAACTGCTGCAGCAACATGATTTTGAGGGAGGGTATTAATATACCCCAGAAATAGTCATGAGATTGGCGGCGGTTTGGTTGTGAGAGGATATGAGCTTTGATCCTGTGGAGGCTTCAATGGAGGGAATTTGTGCTTTAAGTAATCCAATTTTTAATGGACTGACATATAGTCTGTCCGCCCTCCACGTGGCCCCAGAATGGATAATTAAGGGCAGAAGGGACAATGGCGCAAGGGGATTTAAAAAAGATTTTGATAGAATTAAGGAGGATTATGGCAATTGCATGAGGTCAGCTAGACAGGCGGCCCATTTAAGACCATGAACTGTAGGATGAGTTGAAAATGTAGACTGCAAAACCTCCCATCAGCTTCCCTAAGAGCAGTTCTGGAGAAAGATGGATGGGCAAACCAGCAAGTTGAATACCTTAGTGATATCTGTTGGGAGCGTGCAAGTTGTAGAAAGAGGTTGACATGGATACCAGGGGCCCATTGTTTCAGTTGGAGCTTTGGTTTGCAGTTATAGCCCAATTCATAAAAACCCCTTGTAGGGGCGGAAGTTGGTAAATCTATCAGGTTTCATATTTGCTTGTGCAAATACAATGTTTAGAATCTACATTTGGAAAAAAAGTTCTTATAACTAATCTAAAGTTGAATTTCATGTTGCTCAATGAGTTTTACCAAAGTCTTTGAGTCACTGCCTGTGAACATGTGAGAAAGGGTGGGTGACCTTTAGGAGTGATGTATTAATTAAAGGAGTTATGAGGGAATGAATAAACCAGTCCAAACGCGTTTTCTCATTGGCGGAAAGGGATATGAAAGTCTTTGACCCTGCTTATACTGGAGCATCAGGTTGTGGAGCCAATGACATTATGCTGGAAAGGTGTGTATGCGGTTTGTAAATTTATATACTTAAATTTAATTTATTTATAATTTACTTAACACTGATATCAAGTGGAAACAAAAGGATTTTCTACATAAAATATTAATAGCATTGGTATATATCTACTGTCTTATCTCTATATAAGTTAATGACACATAGTCTAATATAAAAACATGATGAAATCATATGAAGACCTCCATTTCTGATTTTATGAAAAGATTAGAATAAAAATATTTATTAAAGGTAAACTGACCAGAGTAAGGACTTTATTAAAGGCTCAAAAATAAGGGACTTTATCTGTAGTAAAAAAATAAACCAAAACTCCCAAAGTGAGTAAATTGAACTGCTACAAAACCAAACTAAAACAAACCAATCTTGTAACGATAAAGCATTATTTGACCATGGCGTAGGGAGGATAACAATTAGTGGCTCGTTTTGCCATCTTTATAAGTGTATGAGATGGTAGGGTACAAGGTGGATAACAAAGGCGTGGGGACATCTGCATTTTGTAATTTGATAATGTTTAAAGGGTGGGGAAATTATTAGACAACTATAGGGATGTAAGAATTCAGCCATGTCATGTTCTGATTAAATGGGCCTTAGGTAGGGTGAGAATGTGGCAAAGTTGGTAAGAGTGATTCTGGTTTTTAGGCCCAAATTAGCAATGGCAGCATAGTTTTTCAATGACTTGTTAACATCTTGGTAAAGTGAAGTGATCTTGCGTTTGTGGGGCGGAAAATCAAGAAAGAATAATGTGGTACAGACCATCTTTCAGCGGCATGACTTACTTAGCAACAGATTTAAAGCTGGGGTAACAAAATAGGGTATGACTTCTTCAACTTTAAGTTGGTGGTCACACTAGAACAGCGCAGTGGGGTTGTTTGGTACTAGTTTATTGGGAACAAAGGGAAGATTATTAATAAATCTAACCTTTTAAGTGAATCAACGTTTAGGCCAAAAAAGGGTTAAAAACTTATCAATTTTAATTTTGGATAAATTAAAGATAGTACGTTTAATCTGAAACTAGGAAATTTCCTCCATTGTGACTTGAGCCCAAAATTCCTTGGGATGTAACCTTGAATATTTGGGTAATTGAATCATCAGAATGTGAGGTGACTTCTCCATCAGATGACTTATGATGTAGTAAATTAAGTCATACCATCAAGAGGTTATAAATCTGAACCTGCCCAATGGTCAACTTAAATGATACCAAGTCTTATCCAAATGGGTCATTTAAAGTACATTTTTACGCATGAGAATATGCAAAAAGGGCATTCATTTTCTAAATATGCTACCCAAAAGAGCATTACATTAAGATAGCCCCTTGCTATTAATTATGTTATCATTTTCTTTATGGGTATTATGATGTTAGAAATAGCATATAAAACCTCCAAAGCTAGTTTATAATAAAGTTATATCCTATATTTTAACTTTTTTGAAAATTGGCTTCAATGTGTTCCTTTGCCTCATACCATAGGACGTATACTTTGGTTAACAGGACCTAAGCTAGAGTGGCCACCATTAAATTAAACAAAATACTTTATTTATTTATTAGGATATCACAATTTTGACTGTCAGCATCTAAGAAAATTGCATCATCAAGACTCTCAAAACTTAAGCCCCAAATGGGTGGTGCTCACTACAGGGGCATGCCATCTCTTAACAATACCTGATTATTTGATTGAACTACTAAAGGAAAATTCTATCAACATTATACCCATTAGGTGAACAACATAAATGGTGTAGATGATGACTGATTAAAAAATCCACTTTTGGTCACATTTAAAGGACTGCAAGGAAATAAATAGGATCTTATAATATAGACGTCTAACCTGGTTTTAGAGAAGTGATTAGGGACTTTACTTGAGGAATCATGAACCCAGGAGAAAAAGTTAGCCACAAAAGGGCATCTGCCATGGACAGAATTCTATTAACCTATATGGATCTAGTTCTCTCCCAAAGGCTTACAGTTCAAGCACAAATTTATCCCAATACATTGGATATTTTTACACCATTTTTAACATATTATGCGCCTATTAGTAGTCCATAGTGAGGACTCCATCATCACATCAGTACTAAAGTGGTGTTAAAAGTGTCTTATGAACATGTATAAAATTTAGCATTGAAAAGTATAAGGGACTTATGCCAACAGACCAAAACTGAACTTCTTCTAAATCATTCTACTACATAATTAAATGAGGCCAAAGATATTGGAGTTATCAATTATTTTAAGAAATCCCTGGAACTCTTCAGAAAATTTTTTGTGTAGTCTAACATAAGAACCCAGAAACTAATTAAAACTTTTGTTTAAGTGTATCAACAGCAAGTTGCTATAGCCAATGGTGAACTTGCATTCCATGTTTCCACTAGCAGACAAAACAAGGAAGAATAGATAATCCCTTGAGTCTCAACTAATGCATGACCTAAGATGAATTGATGAGCTCAAAGCTACTAAACCTCAGAGAATCAGTCTTTATCTCAGAGCCATATTTCCCACATAGCCTGTTCTGAAGAGGACCTGATATCTTGTGCAACTCAGGTAGCTTCCCATTAAATTGCTGAGTGACTTAGAAAAGAAGAGTGAAATAAGGAGCAATTCACCTGGATGAGAAGACAATTACCAGATTTACTATTACCTCAATGAAGCAGAAAAATGCTGGAATACCTAAGCAGAAGAGTTGAAAATTAAGATGGTGTTGGGATTTTATCCAGAATGGATTCCTTCCATAGTTTTTAGGATTATGGATTTGGCTAAATGGCAAGGCTGCTAAATAATTACCTAGTTTCAATGATATAATTAATAATTCCAATTTGTGTTCCCATTTTATTGGGTTGATATATTTCAAAGTATTAATTAATTTTAAAGAATTGGGGATAATTCTAATAGCAATTAGCATTTTATACTGGGTATGGAAGCTAAGTTAATAGATAAAGTTCATTAATAAATAAGTTTTACTGGCAAACCAATGATGAGGATAATTTAAAACTAATTTCTGAAAAATCAGATGCTAAGGTTTTTCAATAGTTGAGGCATTTGATATTCATTCAAATCCTAGGGGTTTGTGATTACTGGTGACTGACACCAATGATAATTAAATCAAGCTTTAGGTATTTACTGGCGATTGACGTGAAGAATAATTAATATCATATGATTTTAGGACTGTTTGGTGACTCACACTGAGGATAATCATATTGGCAGCTTTGATTATGAGGTTTCCAATAGGCGGGCATATAGTTGCTATAACATGCATATGGTTCAGCAATTACCTGCGATCAAGGCTGAGGATATTCAACTAATTCATATAAATAATCTATTGAAATTAACCTGTAATCGATGCCAAGGTTGAATCAATATAATATTTGGGGATTAATTGTGAAAGTCTTGAGGTTTGGTTTCCAGAAGTGGTTGCTATTGATAGTGTTGGTTTCCTGCCAATAAATTCTGATAACTATTAATAGGTGGGCAGTGGATTGGCAAGAAATCGCCCAATTATAAGTACGTTGAATTACCTCCAAATAAACTTCTTTTTTATCATACATTTATTAGTTAAAGTGGACATAAGTTTGCTTGTTTTTTTAAGTAGGACTGATGATCAAGGTTAGGTAATGGGAAGTGCACCTAAAGAGTGCTAAGTTCCACCAACTCCAAAACTTGGAGCTACAAGGAAGCCCTGTGTAGACTTGCCCAATCAGCCAGCACAACAAGGAATTGATGGGGATTAACCTTGAGGGGGATATAAAACAGATCCAAGAATTACCCAAGTGGGTGTAGGGCATGTTGTGTGTCTTCTTGGGGGTTAATCAGTCCAAGATGAAGTTTCTGATCTGCTGAGTATGGTAGATCTGAAAGCATAATTGTAATAAAAGGTAGTCTATGAATTTAAACAATAAGGGTCAACAGGTGTCATACTGTTGTCCTGGCACACTAATGGAGTTCCTAATATATTGGATGTAAAATTAGCAACAGATGGAAAAAGGTTAAACCAATGAAAACCAGGAGATATAGAAGACTTAAACCAGAGCATTGGAGTATAAGAAGACAAGAACAAACAATTCTGATATATCACTCCACCGTGCGTCAATAAGCTGCTCTTGACATCAGTGTTAAGAACAGGAGAATGATAAAGTTGTTCTTAAAAAGCATTAACTTTCTGGATATTACACTAGAGTTTACCATTTAAAGTGGAGCAATAACTCCATCACTTTTAGGATCATATTGCTGACTCTTTTAACAAGAAAACAGAGCAATACATGTACCAAGATTACTGTTTTAAAAGCTCTCAAAGTACATGTTGTTATAATTCAGAATCAACTACCTTCACGCCTACCTTTTTTTAGTACTAGATGGTACCTTCACGCCTACCTTTAAGGACAAAACAACTGGAAATTAAAGTATTGCATCTTTCCTCTACATCTATGTAGCATGGTGTAGGGTGCAACTATTTATCAAAAGGATAAGCATACTTGCCTTTTTTGAGTCACATGGCGCAGGAGGTTATGGTACTGTTGAAAAGTGGTCACTGCACAGGCTTGTGAAATGTTTTTCCTAACTTAGTACAATTTTCCTAAGACGACAGGGAGCATGAATCTGAGCCAATAATTGTTCAGTTAACATTGGATAGTTGTTCACTACAAATCTAGGCGCTCTCGTCCTAAATCAACTAAATAAACTATTAGCAAAAGCTAGTATACCAATAATAAGCTATCTATTAAGAAAATAATAGAATACATATATAGTATTTAGCATCTTAGTGACCTATACTAGAATCATTGGCATTCATTGCCAAGGAATAGCTTTGCGCTCATTGACCTTTAGTTTTGACATGCCCTGGTCAGAGGTTCCTTTAACTCGATATCTTAGGCTAGGCAATTCTGCCCTCAAGCTGGTAAACTATCATGTATCATTTTTGAAAATTAAGAATTCTGAATCATTGAATAAATTTGTAATATTAACTCAGAGCTTCCTCCCTCAGAAGCTTACAATCAATGATACTAGTAAACTTTATTGGGGATTGTCCCTGGCTAATCCAATGGTATTTGAACATGTTAGAAAAGCATAATCTCGTTAAATTTTCAACACATCTCCCAACTTAACCAGATGACTGCTTCCAACATGACTATTATTGTAAAAACCTTCTCTAATCTCCCACAGCCTAGAGGGGGCGGAAACCTAATGGCAGAGATCATTGCCAAATATAAAACACAATAGTTTTGAATGGCATTAGTAGCCAAGAAAATAAAACGCCGTGTTGCAAAAAAACTGATTGATAATCATTGCCAAGAAATTGCGGCTTAAAGCCATGTCATTAAACCATTAATCAATCATAAAATAAGAGTAACCCTGAAAAAGAGAACTAAAAGAATAATCCCGATGCTTTGGGTGTAATTGGCATGCTCATAATAATTTATCATGCGCTTGATTCACAATCCAACCAATGGAAATGTTTTTAGTTGTATAGGCATCTAAAGCCAACTTATCAATGTCTTTGATAGAACTAATCCATATTTAATCTAATTGTTATGGCACCCAAACCCATGAGTATCGCAATAATTAACCCAATCACCAGTGACAAAAGTTGGGAGATCTGGTCATTTTGTGTCCTAATATTCCTTAGCTTTAAGTTTCCTTTTGAGAGTGTTAACATAGTTTGAGAATTGTAACCTGATCAGGATTTTTCGTCAAGTTCACCAAATATTTGAGAGGTGTCATCGCCAAGCTCAGCTCATTCGCAGGATGTAAATTTGGGGCAACCTAGGCTGATGCCCATAAAGCAATTCAAATGGGTATTTACCCTTAAATGAATGATAAATTATAGGCAAAACTCGCCGCTGATATATAGGTTACTTAAATGGGAGGTTTCCCAGTGACCAGCTTCTTCAGAGTAGTAGCCAGAGTCTCATTTACTCGTTCAACCATCTCATTTGCCTATAGATGGTAGGACGTCATCAGTACTCCCCAAATTCCTATGAGAACATTTAATTTAGGGATGATGTGGGTGGTAAAGTTGCTGCCATTGTCCATTAAGTTAACTTGAGGGCAACCATGGTAATAAAGTAACTGCTTCATTAAGAACTTGGCATTACTTCTGGAATTTACTTTAGTGATATCCCGCATTTCTACCCAACAAGTTAGGTGGTTAATGGCTACAATAACATAATGGCTCTTCTCAGTACTTAAGTGAATGGGTCTACAATATTAATCAATACATTATACTATGCAAACCCAGGCTCCACTAGCTGAAACATTGCTCTTTATTTTAAGGCTTGTGCTCATGACACAAAGCGCATTAACCAAGGTGTTCATCAACGTTGAAGTTAAGGGTATCCCAGTAATACTCCTATTGAACCTGTTCCAGAGCCTTCCATAGGCCCCTTGACTGGTTACTTTGTGAGCCACGGTAATAATTGCAGTGCACTTGGATGGTCTTAGATACAGTAGGGCTCTGTCCCTGACAATTTTGATAAAACTGCCCATTGATAACCATATACTCTCCATTGTTTTGGTGAGGTCCTTCTGAATTTCATGTGGCTGGTATCCATCATCCCCGCTGAGCATCTTATCATACAAGGCATCAGCTTCATTCTGCAAGACTAAAATCAAGGGTAAGTGAAACAGCCCATCAGCATCTTAATGTGTTGTCCCTGTGCAGTGTACAATGTCTTAGACATATGCTTGCAACTTAAGAGTCCATTGGGCAAGCCTTCCTTTAGATTCTTTAAGGTTATTCAGCCATTGCACCGAGGAGTGATCAGTCACCACAGGTAAGTGGACCTCATTAATATATACTTGGAACTTCTTACAGGCGTATATTACTGCAATGCATTCCTTCTCAGTTATATTATAGTTATGCTCCTACTTGCTCAGAGTATGACTTGTTTAAGCTATTGGATGTTCATTACCAAACACAACCTTCTGACTCAACACAGCACCTATTGTTGTCAATAATGCTTCAGTTTAAATAATGAAAGGGTCAATTGAAGTCGATAATGCAAGATCTGTTCAGTCATCAGATTTTTTTGAAGGTTGTTTAATGATTCCTGAGCTTCCTTATTACATAGGAGCCCCTTCTTGAGACTCTTTAACAGCTGAAAAAGAGGTTTAGTGATAGAAGCAAATTTCTTGATGACGCGGCGATAATAGCCAACCATCCCTAAAAGAACCTACATATCACAAACACTCATTGGTTTGTACATGGCCAAATCGTCTTGACCTTGGGTCTTTGGGGACTCAGCCCATTAGCATCAACGATGAACCCCAGGTATTCGATTTTTTTATAAAAATGGCATTTTTGCAGCTTAATTTTTAGGTTAACCACAGATAAGTTTTTAAAGGCGTGTTCTAGATGTTTAAGGTGATCCATGAAGGAGCGGCTAAAGACATTTATGTCATTGAGATAGACAAGAATGAGTGACAACTTAAAGCGCCCAACACGGTGTCCATGGTGTGTTGAAATGTCACTGGTGCATTACAAAGACCTTGGGGCATGCGTATTGGATGATATAGTCCACTGCTGGTAATAATCACGCACTTTTCCTGGTCTTCCCCTAGGAAGGTCAATTTACTAATACTAAATATGAGATCCATCACCAAAAATAATTGAGCCCCTTATAGGCGATCAAGAGCGTCATTAATTTACAGAAGTTGGTAGTAGTCCTCCTTTGATATTTTATTCAAATCATTAAAGTCTATAACGACCCAGTTGGTCCTGTCCTTAATTTTTACAATTGATATTACTATTCCCTAAGGGCTCAAGGATGAGACCAGCAACCCATGGTCAAGTAGCTTAGTTACTTTGTTGGCAACTATCGCCTCACTTTCATTCAAATGATGAATGACACTTTCACATGGGTGGTTGATCCTGACATCAATCTTGTGAACTATGTTCTTGGTGCACCACAAATCATAGTCGTTCTGTGTAATTACTCCAAAAACCATTAAAGTAGTTTAAGGAGTGATCCTTTTGTTCTTCTAAGATTCCCATCATTTTTTTCAGAATGTCTAAAGTGAGGATTGCTGATGATTTAGTCTCATAAGGTAGCTCTATCTCGTTCAGCTTCCCAAGGTTAGTTTGACAAAAGTTCAGAGATAGAGACTAAATTGAATAAAGGCCACCATTTGGGGTTTTAAATCTGTATTGGCATATAAATAAGGTTAACTACCAGTACCTTAATTTCTCCATGTCCAGTGATTAAAATTCCAGGTGCTACGTAGGTCTCAGTTTAGCTTTTTTCCCAAGGTGCATTCCTTTACCACAAAAATAATCAGGTATATCCAGAGTAAGCCTGGTCCTGATGATGCACTGTTCCTTGGACTTTACAACTGTCCTCACGAGCACCATCAAAGAAACCCTTAACTTTCTTCAACTTGAGCTGGTGGCGGCCAGGAACATTTGCCAACTTATCAAAACTTTATGGAAATGATCCTATCCGCATAGATTAAACTAATGTATTTGTTCTTCCTAATTTGGGATGATATATTTTTTTGGTGGTAGAACTTTGGCAAATTATGTCCTGAAAAATTTTGAGAGTATTAACTTGGAAATCAACCCAGACCCCATGTTGTCACATGAAATTGGTTTCAATTAATATTTCATAATTCTGGTTGGACAGAACTATGGCTGGGGCGGTTGCAATATGGGAGCAAAATTGTAAAAGTAAGGTACTATAGGCCCCAAAAGAGTTAGAGGTTTGTAGGCCCGCCATCCTAAAAACTAATTATGATCTACATTAAGGCAAGCTATAAGCTCTTCATGAAATTCTTAGAAATAATATTGGTTGGAGCTCCACTATTGATGATGCCTTGAACTTGTACCCAATTCACCCAGATATGAGCAAAAATTTAATCAGAATAGGAAGGCATATAGTTTACTCAATAAATGATGGCATTATTTGCTAAATTAAAAGATTGCATAAGCTGTTCAGCTACCTTGGAGAATTGTTTTTTATGATAGCCATGGGGATAAAAACATTAGCATCATTAATGGCATATTAGCTTCCATCTGCGTTGTCAGGGTGTGCGGCTTATTCGAATAAGGACGCACTATATTTTCAATCATTTTGGGTACAAGTACCCTCACTTGTGAGTGGGTAATTGCAAAACACAATCAGGGGAACTTGCGCAAAGGCGGAGGTAAACTGTTCCACATCTACTATGCCTGATCTTATCCTGTGAAAGATAGTTGTTCATTGGTGGGGACAACCATGTTGTTTTTCAGGTTTGTTATGACAGAACTATGAGATATGACCATATTTCCCACACTTATAGCAGATGATCTTGTTCTGCATATTGCTTTCTGGAGTTTTTTTAATTTACTTACTTGGCCCTCAGAATTTGTTGCAACTCATTCTTTCTTGGGGGTTTCCTTCATAACTAATATGATCAGGAAGCGTTGCAAAACTATTACTGGGGGCTTTGAAAGTGGCCCCACAAACATGCAAAAATTTCACCATTTGAGCTGTATTTGTATCTACAGTCAGTGTGAGGATCATCACCCAATTATGTTCTTTGTGTACTTGCAGCTCCAACTATATGGCATTCTAAGCGTTAAAAAACTAGTTAACACTCTATCACTTTATAAGGATCTGTGCTAACTGGTAAAAGCAAATGATGAAGATATTGATAGAATTATCTCTTTAGAAACTAGATGACAAGTAAATTCTTCTTACAGCTGTCAAGGTGTTCTTTTATGAAAACTACCCCTACAATTGCCACCTTTGCTTATGTACAAGACCATTTTCTAGCGGCCAGATGGGGCAGAATAATATTCTGGCTGGCGGTGTTGAGACAGTTTGCAACGGTGACCACCTTCTATAATCCCCACACCCACCAGAGCCATCTTGAACAACCTGAAAAATGCTGCATTATTGTTTAATTAAAACTCAGGCAGTTTGGGAGGCGTCCAAAATTCCAGAGCCTCAGGGGGGATTGTTTACAACTTTTGATCTCCATCTGACAGTTTGCATAGAGGAGGAAGAATGCCATACAGGTTAATCCAGTGGGGTTTTCTTCCCCTCTTATAATATGCCTTGATTTGATTCAGTGGTGCTATCATCCCCAGATGAGGAGCTCTTCTTAATCATAACGGATCTGTATTTGGAACCCTCACGGTCATGGCCAGTGTCTCCTTCTAAGTTGTAATTGATCTGTGATGGTTTTTCCCACTTCCTGAAGCCAGACTTCCACGCCTTCGATATTAGAAATTCAACGTAGTACTTTCAGATCCTTGGTCAGCTGTCATATTTAATCAATACTATTGCACGCATTTTTTACTAACATCATATCTTAATTCTGTGCCTTGATTATGTCCAATCCCTGCTTCATCATAGTCCCCTCAATTGTAGCAACTCAGCCTGTTAATTCATCTCCTTGCTTTTGAGATAAGGAATCCAACTCAGTAAATTCAAGCGCACAACTTGGTATAGATTCTTTTAACCACAGCTTGGTTATGAGTCTATATGTCGCTGACTAACGCATACAAATTTGCAACTTCTTCCTTAACTCCTTTATGCTGCTTAATGAAATAGTGGATAGATTCTAACATCTTCAAAGCCAATTTCATTCCCGCATATTCTTGGTCTGCAGTTTTGGGGGTTCATCACGCTTCAACATCAACTTAGCCGCTCCCTTTGTCACTCACCGGTGGTCTGCTAATTGCTTCTTAACTCACTATTTTTATGGAAAACGTCGGCCCAGAACCCCCTGTAGTGAGCACCACTTGTTTAAAAGTGGTCACTTCACAGTCTCGTGAAAAGTTTTTCCTAACTTAATACAATTTCCCTGTATAACAACTGGGAGAACAGATCTGAGCTGATAATGGTTCACTTAACACTTAATAGTTGTTCACTAAAATTCAAGGCAATTCCGTCCTAAATCAATTAGTAAATTAGAAGCAAAAGCTAGTATACCAAGAATAAGCTATCTATTAAGAAAATACTAACATACATAAACAGTATTTTGGCATCTTAGTGCCCCCTACTAGAATTGTCGGCATTCATTGTTAAAGAATAGCTTTGCACTCATTGACCTGCAGCTTTGACATACCTTGGTTAGAACTTCCTTTAAATCAATTCTAAAGGCTAGGCAATTCTGCATTCAAGCTTGTAAACTATTAAGTATCATTTCTGACAATAAGAAAGTCTGAATCAAATTAAATATATCTTAAATAAAAACACAGAGCTTCCTCTCTCAGAAGCCTACAAACACTTAACTAGTAAAATATATTGGGGATCATCCCTGATCAATCCACTGGTATTGGAACACGTAGAAAAGCATAATCTGGCTAAATTCCTACCAGTTACTTCACATGTACAGCTTGAATACTTGGGGCGAAGTGAAAGAAGCGCTTATCAAGGAATTTGGTATAAGCAAAGCTTGAGTATGAAGAAACAGGCCTTCATGAGGATTATTTACACTAAACTCCTTCCTAGCTGAGTTTGTAGTTGTCTTCTTTATGAGGCTCAAGATCTGATGATCTTGAAGATGCACACACTGGATGATGCTGTATTAGCTGCTGTGGCTGGGTACATAGGAATCCTGACTTAGCCATGCATATCAATCTAAGCAAATAAAACATTAGCTCTATCTTAGACATCCAGGAATCCTTGCTTGATGTGGTCGTTATATATAAGCCAGAAACCACACAGAAGGTTCCCAAGAAACTCAGATTGTACACCATGGAGTAAAAAGTTCAAGAAGAATAGAAACTCAAGTTCAGTTATTGCAAGAAGAATACTTGTACTAAAGATGAGTGCTTTAAGAAGAACCCTGCCCTTAGAAAGGATGGAAAGGGCATTTGGCTTGGGGTCATTTACCTCAAAAGTTGACTAACCTAAAGTACCTAAAACTAAAAATTGCCAATCGCTCACCTCTTGTTCATTTAGAACTATGCTAGTGATGACTCTGAAGGGGGTTATAAGATATGAGTTGTTTCATCTTAGGTTCATTTTCTCAGATAGCCATCCCAGATTTATTGAATGCTGAATTAATCAATGATGCACAAGTCCAAGAGGACAATGATCTCAGTCAAGTCATAGGGTGTCCAAGAGAAATTGATACAGCAGTGATTCTGTCCAGTGACTTTCACTATTGATCTGGCTCATCTTGAGCTTGCAAAGGTTGGGAGAATTCAAGTAATTCTTTGAGACAGCAATAAAGCTTGATGCAACATCACATCTTAAAGAGGACTTAGCCTCCCCACCAAAATTTGGAGGAACAATAACCAAAGTAGAAGTAATGATTTGGAGAGTTTAAGTAATGGCCATCTTAGATAAAATGTCATTCAACATTTTTCTCTCAACTCATTTAGAAAATAAATCTCTCTCTAGACCTTGAGTACACTAAGAGTATAGCATTGCAGGTCCAAACAACACCAAAGCAATAGGTTCCTACTCTTCCATTCCAATTCAGAATGGCAATCTAATTCTCTCAGCTCCCACAATCACCTTGGATAGATTTGATACACATATTTATTAGACTAATTTTTTGATTTAATATGAGGGAGTTATAAAACTTGAAAGAAAGGTATTTATCTCTCATCGTTAATAGAGTTCCCTTTATGCTTGATAATAAAGAATCAAGCATATAGGAATACTCTTATCTGGTTGAGTAGCCTGTGTCTGCTTTGACTTTATAATATTTTTTACTTTTTACTAAATACAATAAACCTTTAATTTAGTAGAGCAGCAGAGGACAGACTTTTTCTATGTTTCCAAAAAAGAAAAAAGTAAACCAGGAGAACAAAAAGTAGCTCAAACCAACGTAGACCTGAAGATACCCCCCAAACTGCTTATTTAAACATAACTAGCGTTGAGGAAGTCAGCAGGTTTGAACCAAGGGTATTACCAGGTGTCCTTGATCCAGCTTATTAGTTGCCAATTGATTTACTACTTGGAAACCTGACAGATTTCAACGTCATATTCAAGAAATTAGAAGATTAAAAAAAGAAAACGAATCAAATTGAAGACATTAAAAAGTACATTTTATTGGTAAGCAACTTGATTTGTGCCTTCCCTCAATAAACTAACTCTGTGCCATACCTCAAGTCCACTTTATCAATTAAGATAGATTTGGAAAAAAATTGGAAAGTGCATCAGTTACTTGAAGTTTATAAAGATCTTTCCCCATCAGATGTAATTTCGTTCATATGAATAACTGGGTACACAGCATTGACGTAGGAAATTTTTATACTCAATATGATTGAAGCCATATAAAAAGTCAAATTTAGAGTAGTAATACATGAAGACCAAGACGAAAAATATTAATTCCGGCTTTCTTGTGGTCTCCCAGAGTCTATGCTCATATCAACTGTTACTCATAAATGAGAAATAAGGTGGTCACATAGTAATGATAGATTATAGGAAGCAAACAGCCTCACAAATAAGGACAGCTATCATATTTCAATTTTAACAATACTATGGCCTGACTCTCTATCTCAAATTTATTTCCACAATGGACCCTGCTATAAGTTATGAGAATATGAGTTTATTTTCTGAAGACCAAGAAAAGTGCGACTTCATATGCATGGAAGATTTTTACAACCTACTCAGCTCCAGCTTGGATTATGTAACGCGCCCACCTCATTCCAATTATAAATAAATCACATCATGCAGTAACTCAAACTGAGATGTGTGATCATTTATTTTAAATAAAATAACGGTATTCAAAAAAACTTTAATGATCCCTTTGACCACCTCAAGTCTGTTTTCCAACAATTATGAAAAACAACTCTTAGCTAAAATCTGAAAAGTGTTCCTTATTACAAAAAAATTGTAATTCTTAAGAATCTCATATTGTGATAAGGGATTCAGTCTTGTATGATAAATTAGTAGTGATCACCAATATTTTTGAACCAATGGTCTCAGAGATATAAGGGTTTTAATAATGATGAGTTATCATTGATTTATCTCTAATCTTGCTCAAGCGACTAAACCCCTCATTTTCATTAGTGAGATTTGGGTTTAACCAACCATATGAGATTGAGCATGTATTAGTACCCCAAATGCATTATAGATTTCAACGCTACCCTTTCCCCACTATCTGTATCTCGTGGCAGATGATTACCATGGAACCACTATCAGATATTTTGCTAGCATGTATGACCCTAAATTTAAGCATTTATGAATTAGTTCCTCATATGATCCTAATTTTGGAATAATTAAACCCTAACAATTTGTCAGCTGAGCACCCAGTTCCCTTAACCATTTTCATTCCCATTAATTGAAGATTACTAGAATTACTCATTTTTCTAATACCCCAAAGATGTACATGAAGTTTAACAGCCAACCATCAAGATGTATACAACAATAGACAGATGACCATCCAGTTGCAGTATTGAAGTGAACATCCCAAACAGACCATAAAGTAGAAATGCTAGAAATTTTGAAAGCTTCATGGAAGACTAACTCATCTGAAGTAGGGTATGAATTAGATGGATATTGTATTAAAAAGGGACAAATGCAATAATGCAAATATTATTATCAAACTTCATCAACAGAAAAAATGCTATAAAAATTATGGGGGATCTTTGACGCTGAAAGTACCTAATGATACTACAGCGTATTTGGAGGATTAATAATTTATAAAGGCTTATTTTAAATAAAGCTTTTTATTTACTTTGAAGAATATATTCTTCCCGCACTTTTAATTATCTGAGTGCAATAGTACCTGTGGTAATGTTACACAGTTGTAATTATGATTTTATCATGTTATGATTACTACAAAGGGAAATAACTATCATTTTTCTTTTCTTTCCTGTAACCATCATTTAAGTTATGAAGTTATATAAAAAAACAAATTTGATAATTTCACAGGAGAGATGGGTGACAATAATAGAACAAATATAAGCTGGTTGAAAGCTGTTGTAGGCAATGTACATAAAGGTGCAACAAAGGGTAAGAAACGCCTTGAGGTGGGACCAGGAAACATTGCTGCTAATAAACCACAAACCCAGACACCGCTGGGGCTCATTGAGCTTTTAACTAAACAAAATGATTATCTTGAAAACAATATTAAAATCACCTCTCACCGTAGAGCACAGGCTCCAACTCTACCAAGAGTTAGATTTTCCACCTTGTGAGAGAAAGTGGGAGAGGCGCAGGCCACCCTATTCCACCACCACGCAGTGTATGTAAAACCCATACAATCCTCCGTAGTTAATTTTGACATGGGATTCAAACTGAATATGATGCATACAATGCTTCAAAAATGTGCGTTGACATTGACCTCCCCAAGAACAAATGACTTGTGCGCACCATGCACATTATATGAGCAAAGCAAATACTTTGTTTATTTCATTTGACTTGCTCTTAACTAATATCCTTCAGAAGGTAATCAAGGAAGAGCTCTGCGTTGGATTCGCCAGCTATGGCAAGTTTAAACTAAAACAAATTGAAACAATTCCACCTGATGCCCAATTTGTGCACAGGAAAGTCAATAGCCGTGATCAACCTGATCCCTGAGGTAAGTGAAGAGCTCACAAAAATCCTGCTCACAGCGGTGTTCCATCTCTATGATGGGGTGTCTCAAAGGTGTTCCATGTCACAATAGAAAGTACACCGCCAAATTTTCAACCACTGCAGTGCCTTGGGTCTCAAGATATACACATGCCCTGTAAAGGAGGGCATAATAGCCCCCAACTTCTGCGATGACATTATGGATGAAGACTTTAAAAACTTTGTGGAAACATAGACAACAGTCACGCTTTCCTCTGGGGGAGGACGGACATTACATCATAATAGACCAATTTCACCAAAGTGCGTAAGATGGCACAGAAGGCCCACAAACGTGATGCAGCCATGGAAGCATCACTTTCGACCTCGTCAATTACCCCTGGCCAAATACAGGAAACCATGAGGAAACAGCCCGCACCAAACAATCTGATATGACCAAAACAAGACAATTCTAAAAGTGTTGATGGAAACCCTGAATGACACCAAAAATTCAAATTTAGCTGGACAATTTGGATCCACTGTCGGCGCACAGCCAGGACACACATACCCAGGGACAAACCTCAAAACCCCGGAGAGCAATGGGCACGCCAATAAAGATTTCCTTGAGGCACAGGCGGAAGAGGACAATTCAAACTCACTAACCAGTAAGACCTGTGTAAAAGCAGCAAAAGAAAAGGGCTTGTGCACCCTTGCAGATGGGACTGGTCCCATCATCCAGAGCCAATACCAAAATTTTGTGAAGGGGTAGGGCTGGAAAGTCCTCCAAACTGCTCCTGAGGCGCTGTGGGCATCTCAGTACTTTAGGGATGAAAACATCATGGGAGCCAGGTCTCAATTGTCCCAAGCCAAAAAGCTGGACTTCCTGCGAAATCCCCTGTAGACATCTTGGCCATCCAAGGAACCCACTGTCCACAAGGGGAAGAAGGTTTAGTTAGCCAGGGTCCAATCACTCCAACTAATATGGACATCCCACTGTGGTGTAGTTGTCTGTAATCACAAAAAAATATAAATTATAAATTTCAACGCCTATCTGCACAGTTGTGTACTGGTAGCATAAGCTCATGCCAGGACAGCACAAGCACAATAGCAAGCATCTACTAACCATGCATCCCATCTGAGCAGAAGAAATTCCTCAAAACTATCCCAACACTCACCTTTCCCCCAAATACAATTCTACTGGGCAACTTCAACTGCTGGGATGACCCCAACACAGACTGATGGACTAAGCCTAGGGTGTACCCCCAGGGGCACATCAATCACCATGTAATGAAGGCGTCCCATATCCTAAAGGACGCCCTCCTTCTTGGATCATCACTCCTCCCTGACATAGCTCACCCAACGTGAATGAGGGCAAACTCAACTCAATGAGCTGCATCAACTTTTCTCGCACCAAAATCCCACTATTCAACTTTATCCAACTTCTCAACCAGAAAGATTTATTTTCTGACCACCAGTCCATTTCAGTTCTGTTATCTGCAACCTGCACACATGCACAGGTAACAACCTGGATGTAGATGCACCCAGAAACATAAAGCTACCTACTATCTGACTGGGTCAATAATGAAACCATGACCCCCAAATTTATGACCTCATTCATATTGGACCTCATCACAAGTTGGGCAGATTTTAAGAGCGATTAATCACCAAAACACGCCACCTTGCCTTGCGTAAGTATACCACTGGCACTTCCACAATCAAGTGCACCTTGGCAGAACTGGGCCACATCAAGCTCAACATCCCAAAAACTGGCTACAGCACAAGTAGAGGAGTAGATGGGCGTAGATATGCCCGCCTAAATGCCCTCATCTTTTAGAACCAATACAGAATCAAGGTTCTCGGACTTGCGCTCTCTTGGCAGCAAGCCAAGGGTAAATGATTGACTGATTGGCTACTTGGAGGTGTTAGGCGGACAACTTGAATTGAACTAGACCTTTTCTAGAGTTGCAGGGGTTCCAAGAGTTTCTCAGGGCTGTTTGAATAACTTCAGTCCTAGAGAGTTGGACTTAGATCTAAAAAATATAGATTGTAAATAGATTTATATATAATAGGGCAGTACTGTTTATAGTACTGTTGAAAGTATAAAGGGAAGTCATAATTTATTGGAATGGCGAGAGTGATTTAGAGTTCATTTTTGATTCCACATATTTTGTCCTTAATCAAGTCCCACTTGGAGATTAGCTGAGATTCTTAATCTCCTGTTGAAAGCTTCATAGCACAGGCTTAATTTAGCTTTAACATTAAGTAGCTATTCCAATGGTCTAGGCTTAAAGGTCCAGCTTTTTTAGCTTCTGGAATGAACATCTGATGAAGATATTGGAGCTCTGGGACACAGGTGAGGAGTCATGTGAATGTGGCCCTGGAATTAAGTAAAATTTTCTTGAATAAATTAAAATAATTATTATTTGAATTAAGAGTAATTCAGTTTATACAAAGAATTTGAACCTTAACAGAAGAAGTAAGCTCAAACTTAATTTAAAATATGTGGAACAATATGAGAAATTCTGAAGGTCAAATCCCATATAGCAGCACATGGTGACCTTCTCCTCATGACAAGGCTTACATTTTGCATAGTGAATGCAAACAAAGGTATCAAAAAGTAAGTTTATAAAGTAAGGTAAAACCTGCTCAATGTAATTCTTTCCACCAATTTCACTCCTGTGGCAACCAACCTGTGTTCATACAGGTATATAAAGATGATGGCACCATGGCAACAGACCCAGCAGAGGTCTCAGCGGAAGTACACCTGTTGAGAATCTATATGACTGGACGATAAGCCACCATTATGATCACACGGCTCATTGGAGGAATTCCACCAAAGGATCAATGGACAGAATCCGCCAAGGATGTTTCAGAGCTATAAGTGATTAATTGCTTTAGGATGAGGTGATAATGGGTCCTAATAGGTCTTATAAGATTGCCTTAAAAAAGAGTGTGATAAGGAAATGTCGACATTTGATAATAAGATATATTGGATTGCCTCAAATCAAGTTAATAAAAAATTGAAGAACAACAAGCCAAAACCAGATGAAAAGTTGACGACATGAATAAACTAAGCGGAAGGGTCAGTACCAACTGAAGTCACTGGGATATCAGTGAAACGAGGGTACTGGAGGAGGAGGTTTTTATAAAGAAGAAAAGAGAAAGACAGGAAGGAAGAAAGGAGTGGACCAGAAGAAGATCCGCTGACTTATTATGTTTTAAAATAAAGAAGTGTTTGGGGGAAATTGCTCCCAAATTATTACAAAATAAGTGTTTACGAATATATCAAGGAACTGGAATTTGTCATATCATCCGTTCCAATTGTTCAATGGGTGAACCCTGTGCAAAGACCCCTTTAGCAGGTACATACCAAATCGCCAAGGCTCAACAGTGGTTCTCACTACAGGGGGCCCATTGACCAATAACAATACAATGAAAACTCAGCTGCCAGCTATGTCACATCCAGGTTGTTCTAATAAGAAATCTGCATTAAATGGCGGTCCTGTTGCATATGAGGTGCTGAGACTCTCATTAGATACTGTGCTCAAAAATCAGGATGAGTTACTTCAGAAGGTTTACACTGATAAGCTGCTGCCATTTGATTTCAAAGGAAATATTCATGGGTTCTTTTGCTGATTTGAGTTTACAACTAAAGGTACTTCGGATTGGCAATGGGCAAAACTATTATTCTCCTCTTTGGATGTTGGGAGTGCTGATCAAGTCGTTTGTTACCTCTCAACTAGTTCTGTTTCATACCATGAAGTTAAGGAGACAGTGCTGCGTTTGTTTGGTGGAGCCGCGAAAATTTCACAGCAGAAAACCAAGTTCTTGACCATTGGGTTTCAGCGAAATGAGACCCTCACCATATTCGCTGACTGATTTACATTGGAAGCACACATGCTGATTAGCAGGTACTATAGCCAAAGTTGATGTGTGTATCACGGTGGCCTCAGCGGTGAAGCCATACCCTGAACTTTACAATGTCATAGCCCCATTGTTAGATCCCAATGTACCTCTTCTTAAACTTGTTCAGTTTGTACATTGCTTATCTGTAACTTTCTCTCCGCTCAATACTTATCAAATCTGCACTGTCGCCGTTGTCCATCCTATTCATGTTGGAATAGTTAACTGGTCAGGAAAATCCCAGCAGGATACTCTCCACAGTCCAATGGGCGTTTCTTAATTACCAATCAACATTGAACCAACTACCAATCTGGGCCTAACTAAACTGATAGGTGGCAGTCATTTTACCGTTGAGGGTCTGGTTATGTCAATTCTTTTCAAAAACATCTACTAAGTGAACTAACTTATACTAAACACGGGCGTAGTCCTTGTGGAGTAAGTTGATTTAATTGTGGTCACACTGGGCACATGGGACGATGATGCTTTAACTGACGGATCCCTCTCTTACAATGGGAGCAGGGCTATCAGGGAAAAGTCTGAGCGGAGTAGAGAAGGGACTCTCTACTTCCACTACTCTGAACTTACACGTCCCACCTGAGTCTACTGTGTTAAATATAGCTGAAGCTTCTCAGTGTGATGATACATTCCTCTATAACAGCCAGTTGGGGGAGTACATGTGCTGACCCAAGCGCACATTGAAGAAATTGGCGGATAAAAACTCTATAGATCGACCAAAGCATTATGATTGTCAATTGTTTGATCAAAATCTGTTATATCAGCTAGAACTGTTCACAGATGCCCTGTCCCTGAGTAAAATGGACGTCGCCCTCCCAGAGGACGTTATTATAACCAGATACCCTAAAATTGGTGCGAGTATTATGAGCTTCCTTGGAAAACATGAATCATTAAGAGTACATGTAGTAAAAAGCAGAAGATTCATCTTACTCAGAATGCAATTACTGTGACATTGTGGTAGCTAAAATTCGGGTATGGGCTATAATTAATATGTGCGCCCTTGTTAATATTATCTCCACTAAATTGGTGGCAAAGTTGTCCTTAAAACCCAACATAGACCACCAGATGGTGTATGGGACCGCTGGAGCTGAAACCACCACTTCTGAGGGAGTATATAGCGCTCTTCCCTTGAGGTTTTGATCCATTGTTGTGGTGGTCCAGCAATGGTATCACCAAATAGTAACTATAATATGTTGATTAAGACTGCATTTATGTGACACTATGGGGCTATAGTTGATATGATGTAAGAGACCCTAGCCATTGTGGGACAGCGAATTCTTATTTATTTCACCTCTAGCGGAGTGCCAAAGAGCTCAGCGCATATGGGACAGATCAACCTTGCTTACAGCGATGAAGTGATTACAGTGCGCTATCATTGATTAAAAGGGAAAATGTGGGCCCTCCCTCATCAGATATACAAATACCAAGGGTTACCGCTTAGAGAAGCTGTAGCTATATCCATTCACTCTGGACATCAAGTAATAATAGACACAGAGTTAGAAGTGGAAGTGCCAGCTGGGCTCTATGGAGAGATCTTTGGGCCTTATCAGCAATCACAGCTTGAGCCCCACGTGGCCCCAGGCATCATAC
Source organism: Massospora cicadina (assembly GCA_022478985.1). Classification (NCBI taxonomy): domain Eukaryota; kingdom Fungi; phylum Entomophthoromycota; class Entomophthoromycetes; order Entomophthorales; family Entomophthoraceae; genus Massospora; species Massospora cicadina. Next base: position 60,335 of record JAKSZP010001485.1, on the reverse strand, counting down.
TTCCAGGTCAAGGGGAAATAAAAGTACTGATAGCAAATCTTCAGAACAGCCCCATTCAAATCCGCTGACATCAGATTATAGCATATTTACATCAGAACCCAGTTGAAGAGATCAACCAGGTTCATGAGTTTGGTTCTTTGGAAGAATTTGGTCTGCCCAATGAACCACATCTTGGCGCAATGGTGCTTGTACCGCAGGAAAATTTATCCGGGTTATCAGAAGATCAGAAGGAGTGGGTGGAAGCGTTATTTCAAAAGTATAAAGAGATCTTTGTGGTTGTCAATCATGATTTGGGGTGCGCTTGGGGGGTTGTTCATCGACTAGACACTGGGGATCATCCCCCTATCATGTCTAAACCAATCCGATGATCCCGGGCATCTGAAGAAGTTGTCACCAAGGAGATTGAAAAGCTGCTGGAGCAGGGAATGCTTGAACCATCTAAGAGTCCGTGGGCTTCACCTGTCCTAATTGTTAAAAAGAAGGATGGCACTAACTGCATAGTAATTGACTACCAGAAGCTCAATAGCATCACAAAAAAAGATCCATACCCTCTGCCACGGATTGATGATGCGCTGGATTTGTTAGGTGGATCCCACTACTTCTCGGCGGTGAATTTGATATCCAGTTATTGGCAAATTGAGTTGCCTTTGGCGGAACAAAAAAATGCGCGTTAATCACCTCAAAAGGGCTTTTCCAACCAACGTGCATGCCGCAAGGGCTATGTAACACCCCAGCTACATTTCAACAAGCAATGGACACCATACTGGGTGATCTGAAGCTGCTGTGCGTTCTTGTGTATCTTGACAATATTAATGTCTTCTCTCACGTTCAATGAGCATCTCACCCATTTGGAAAAGGTATATTGCTGACTAGATTATGCCAGTATCAAAATCAAGCCTTAGAAATTCCACTTTTTCAAGGATCAGCTTGAGTACCTTGGGTTTGTGGTGGATGTGACTGGCTAAGCACTCAGCCAGCCAAGATAGAAGCCATCCAGAAGATGACTAAGCCAGTTAATAAGCGGGACATTCAGGTGTTTCTGGGGATGATGGGTTACTACTGACGATTCATACCCAATTTCTGTTGCATTGGAGGTCCGCTGTTTGAGCTACTGAAGAAAGACGCCATGTTCGAATGGATGGAATGACATCTATGTGCCTTTGATACACTTTGAACGATATTAGTTAGTGCGCCGGTGTTGCGCTATCCTAACTTTGATAAGGAATTTATAGTACAAACGGATGCATCCCTTTCCGCTGTTGGAGTACCTGTCTCAGAAGGACAATGAAGGAGACGAGCAACCCGTGGTGTACTGTAGTCATAGCTTGAATTGCCATAAACAAAATTACACTGTAACTAAGTGTGAGTGCTTAGCAGTGACCTATTCAAATAATCAGTTCCAAGTCTACTTGCATGGAGTAAAGTTTAAAGTCATGACAGATCATGCATCATTGCGCTGGTTGCAGAATTTGAGAGAGCCTGAGGGGTGACTAGCCCAATGGGCTTTTAAGCTGCAAGCTTATGACTTTGAAGTTCTTCACCAACCAGGAGCAAAACATCAAAACGCCAATTGCTTATCAAGATTGCCAACCATTGCAGTTACAGCGGACCTCAGTGATGTGATGTATGACAAGATGCTTAGCAGAAAGTATTATGATGAACCTCCTCAAGTTATCAAGTTACTAGACGAACTCAGGACTAACACATTCTTAAGAAATGGGGAATTTTATAAGCGTATAGGGGATTTTACCTTAAATATCCCAAGGCTTCCACCCGTCATTTATTATTATGAGTGCACACCAAGCAGTTGGCCATGGCGGAGTCTGGAAAACTCTTTGATTGTTAAGGCTGCGGTAATATTTGGAAAGCATGCAATATGATGTGCTTGAGACACTGTCTTGCTGCAACTAGTGCCAGGTGGAGAAGCCGTTCTACCAGAAGACTTCATGCCAGTTGGTTAAACCTCGCTTTGCTTGACATACAGTCTCTATTGATGTCATGGGACCTCTGCCAACCAGAGCTAATCGGTCTAAGTATATCCTGGTGGTAATTGACCACTTGAGCAAGTGGGTTGAGGCGCGTGCCATTCGAGATCTGGGGGCAGTTACTGTGGTTAATTTTGTAATGGAATGCATCATACAGCGTCATGGCTTCCCAAAGTTTATCTTTACTGACAATGGAACCAACTTCACCTCCCACATTTTACCTAAGCTCAACGAATTAATGGCCATCTTCGGGGTCCTAACAGCCCTGTATCACCCTGAGTCCAATAAAATGGTTGAACGGGTTAATGGGACTTTGGTTAATATACTTTGGAAGCTGGTTACAGGAAGACCCTCCTATTAGAGTACCCTTCTTTCTACTGCAGTATTCGCCTATAATATAAGTAACCATTCTGCCACGGGAAAGAGCCCATTCCAATTGCTTTATGGGCGGCACCCCGCTCTGCCTGCGCTGCTATATGCCTGCATAGAGGACACTGGCATATTGGATACACAACGATATTTAATTACCCTTACAAATACACTGATTAAGTTACAAACTGAAGCGTACTTGTTCATCTTAGCTAAGAAAAAAAAACCAGGCTGTGGACCAAGTACAGCGCAGTGGCCCAACACAGTTCAAAGATGGGGATATGGTGCTATTCCACAATCAGAATGGGTTTGGGCGGAAGCACAAGCTTGCTAATATTTGGATTGGGCCGTTTGAGATAATAGAAAAAATGGGAGTGAACGCTTATACTATCAAGGATCCTGCGAGCAACCGGATTATAAATTGGGTACATGCAAAATTCCTTCAGGCATATAATCAGTAATATAGCTACTCTAAAAAATGGAGAAAAATTAAGTAAAAAGTAATGTTATAAAAGATATATATGTGCAGATGCTAATGGGTTTGTTTTTTGATAGGGTTGTCCTTTGAGGTCTGTCGTTTCACTGTCTTCATCTTCCTGTCTTTTTTTTGGCTTCTTGCAGTGTTCCTTTTGTTTTTATCAATAGGACCTTTGTTTCTTCTTTCTTTCTTTGAGCGTGCCATAGTTTCTATGGACTTGGGTGGGGTTGGGGGTGGAGGCAAAGGCTGCCGAGGTGAGAGTGAGGGGGCTGGCGTCTGCTCTGGGACCACTGCACTAGGCCAAAAAGGGGAGGGTGGTGTGACAGGACTAGAAGAAGGGGATGGACTGGGATTTCAGGGTAACAGGAGAGGTAGTGAGAGTTCAGCTGGTTGGTCGAGTCAATACCATTTCTGTCCCACAAGTAGCAGAGTTTGCAACCACATGCGTTGATGCTCCCAGAAAATCAATGAGTACGCCAACAGAGGGGCTGGAGTCATAAGGGTTTGACAAGTAAGCAGGTGAATGCCAGCTCGAGGTAGAAAGGCTGCGCCTAGGGCCAGGCAATCTACAAGGAAGCCCTCCATACTCATATATGCTATTGGAAAAGGAGAAGTTGTGGTGAATGCTGCTTTCTGGGCCCACTCAAGGGCTGTTCAGTGCTGCTCTATTCCTGAACCTAAAGCGGTTGTGGTATGCAAAATTAAGTTACCTAAGAGCGCCATGATGGGAAGGTACTGTGATGGATTGTTGGTGCTGAGGGCGGTGAATGCTGTGGTGACCTCAGAGCGAAGGCGAGCTAATTGGTTGTTGCAGAAGCTTACCACTAAAGACAGGAAGTGGGTAGGAGTGCGGGGAAAGGATCCTGACCAGCAGGCTATCACCCACTGCACAAAGCACAGCATCCACTAAACGGACAGAGCCACAGGATGGGATTTGACAGAAAACAGAAGCACTAGGTGACTAAAGCTGCTCGCCAGGAGCTGAGCCACTTCATTATGTGAGGGCCCTCAGCTCCGCTCCCCTCCCCAGCGTAGCTGGCCCATGATGTCCCCAAAGGGGGCGCACAAGGAGGCTAAATGGCCAATGAATTTGGGAAGAATCTCTTCCTGGGTTTGCACAGTTGTGAGGTCCACGTCAACCTCATCCTCATCAGCTGGGGGAAAAGGGAACCGGGGAAGAGGGATATGGCCTGGGTTGGGTAACTCCTCACCAAGCCACAAACAGTAGAAGAAAGTGAACTTATGGACTCGCAGATGTTGGCGCAGAATGGTTTGCATAGAGATTGCAGGAAAAAGAGGTGTATAGCTTATTATCCAGTCAAAGGGGGGGAATGTTGAGAATCTATATGACTGGATGACAAGCCACCATTATGACCACACAGCTCATCGGAGGAATTTTACCAAAGGATCAAATAGACAGAATCCTCTGAGGATGTTTCAGAGCTATAAGTGACTGATCACTTTAGGATGAGGCAATAATGGGTCCTAATAGGTCTTATCAGATTGCCTTCAATTAGGGCGATAAGGCGATGGTGACAATCAATAAAAAGATATATTGGACGCCTCAAATCAAGGTGATAATGAATTGATAAACAACAAGCTAAAACCAATGTAAAGATGGCGACATAAATAAAATTAAGCAGAAGGGTCAGTACCAAATGAAGTCACTGGGATATCAGTGAACCGAGGGTACTGGAGGAGGAGGTTTTTATAAAGAAGAAAAGAGAAAGACAGGAAGGAAGAAAGGTTGGCCCAGAAGAAGATCCGCTGACTTATTATATTTTAAAATAAAGAAGTGTTTGAGGGAAATTGCTCCCATTTTATTACAAATTAAGTGTTTATGAGTATATCAAGGAACTGGCAACTGTCATATCATCCGTTCCAACTGTTCAATGGGTGAACCCTGTGTGAAAAACCCTTTAGAGGGTATATATTAACTTACTGAGATTCAACAACACCACTATTACATAAAATTATACCTTGACACTCAGCTGACCCCCCCCAAAATAAATAAAAATCCAAAACAGCGCCAGAATCCAAAGCACACTGCCTAACAATAACATGATAAAATTTAATTACACAGGAAGAGCTCTGAGACACAGTTTGCTTTGCATCACATAGGAAATGCTCAGAGATTGATGGGATACCCTAATATTTTATAAAAAACATAAAAATTGCCCCCCTCCTCCTGGATTTAATAAATCATAGCATGATAGAGACCCTCCTTCTTCCAGGAGGACATGATACCTATGTCACAACTCTGTTCAATAAAAATGTTAAGTTGAACTTGTCCAACTGGGGTCCAGTTGCATTAGCAGATACAGACACAAAACTTTTAACTAAAATTTTAGCAAACAGACTGGGCGAAACAGCTGCCAAAGTCCTTTTCCTAAACACAGTTTGGGTTCATACCCTGGAGATCGGTCTGGACCATCTGGAAAATTCTGAAGACCGATCACTTAATAAATAAAATCCTGTGCATCTTATTCAGAAGAAGTTCATCAATTAAATCTTGATTTTAGCCTGCGACTCACATTATTTTGACCATTTGGAGACTCAAAAGACTTATATTAATAAATCTTAATCTTCTGGTCAATCTTGGGCTTAATTTTACCTATGAATCTGGGAACATCTACCAAGGCAGTCAAAGGTATAAGCTGAGATTTCCAACTTAGCAGCTTGTTAACACCATTTAAGAAAAGAATTCCTATAAAAAACAGATAAAGAGAATTAAGGAAGTATATCTTTTTATATGAGATGTTATTTGATGCTCTTCTCATTAGGCTAGGCGCCAGACATCTATACCTCTAAGGCATCTCCTGGCCACATATTGAGCTTGAAATTTTGACAGATAATTATTTTCTACTGCAATTCAACCATCTAACTGATAAGACCATGACCTATTCTAGGACTATTATGGCAAAATACACCCATATCTGGGAAGGTTTCAGAGACAAATATTACAATGCTATTGCGCAAAATTGTCAAAAACCAGCCTGGTTTAAGTTTCGTCATTAATTTTGACAAAATACGACCTTTTGGAAAGTTGGCATCAATTAAAGTATATGACGTACCCCTAATTGGGACGCTAGTAGGCCTCTCTCAATAGCACCTTGTACTCCCATTTGGGTGGTCCATGTGCAAGTTCTATTGTGCAAATTACATGGATTGACATATAAATTCGCCATAGGGGGTAAATTTATTGTGAAAATATGATTGCATTCAAGGTGTGTTTGCTTATGAAATTCAAAAGGTATTTTCAGGGATTAATCCCTATACGATTTCTTTACTGAATATGGTTAATATTATACCTGATTAGTTAGGACCAGAGCCGAGTTTGTTGCATGTATAATTGGCCTGAATCAGGCAAGGATATTCAGCCCATGCTGTCAAAAGGATAATCAGTATTAATGATGTTGAGATATTTGGTTCAAATTATAATAAAAGTAATTGGTTATAGTTGATAATTAGAGTAATCAGACCGAGTTTTGAGAGGATAATCAGCCTGATTTGTTGGTTAATGAAGGGATTTTCAGGTCAGCAACCAGAATCTGACACCAACATACTCACCGTTGCCAACATCTGCCATTTTAAAGCAACCAGTGCCCTGGTATTCCTAGATCAGGAAAAGGCATATAACCGCGTCAGCTAGCCATACTTAAAGGAATGCCTGAAAGCCTTCAGGCACCCACCCAGATTCATATACTAGGCAATGCTTCTAACATAGTCATCCTCCATGACTTTCTGAGGCCCTGGCTTCCTGACTGACTCAATTAAACTGCGCAGAGGCTTAAGAAATGGGGTCCTAAAGTCCATTGCTATACTAATCCAGCATAGATCCACCTATGCGTTGCTGACTCATGCCTTGTGGGCATCACAGCACAAAGCCAACCAGAAGTCAAGATAATGACCTTTTAAGACGACTGCATGGCTGGTATATCTAGTTGTGAAGATGCCCGGCAGTTGGAGAACACCCTGGAGGAGTATTCCAATGTGGGCAATGCAACACTTAACAAAATAAAATGGAAATCATCCTTTTAGGCAAGTACACAACCAATTAGACCACAGTACACACACCACCTAGATCCTCACGAAGGAATGACCCAATCAACCTGCCTCTGCATCACCCCCCTCAGCTAACCCTATCCACCACCTTGATATGTAGCTGGAAAAACAGGGGTACGCCAATGAGACATTTTAGTGCGTCTGCTACAAAAAATGTCCAACCGCATTGCTTTCTTAAGGGAAGGTCATTGGGGCTATCTGGGCAATTAACAGTTGCCAATTCACTAATTCTCTTAATCCTTTGGCTCCCTGCCAACGCCAAATCCTTATACCCCTCATTCATATCCTCAGTCCGCTCCCTAGTCTAAGGTTGGCTGTGGCCTAAATCCTGGCCACCTGTACGCATGGAGGCACTCTATAGCTCACGCTCAAGTTGTGACATTTACCTAATAGACTTTAAGGTCATGCTAACCACATATTAGGAATTTAGTTAGAGGAAGTCCTAGCCCCAGACCTCTCATGCCAGCACTGGGCCAGGCCAGCAAGGACCAACTTCGCACAGGCACTCAAACTGTATAACCCTCACAACCCATCCAGCCTGCTCACATACCTCACAAACCGCTTCAATGCTACAGGCCTGCATGAGATCCCCTTCACTTTAAACGCCTCCTCCGCACCATCTGGCACTTAGGATGGACATTCACAATAAAGGGCACTAGTCTAGGAAGGGGAAGACTCAGAGCAAGCTTCACATTAAGGAATCAGGGCTACCACCCAAATGGGACATTTATAATAAGGTCCCAGCCATTACAAGAGTTGGCTACCTGGATGCCTTGTACATCCCTTACAACCTCATGACACAAAAGGAAATATGGAGGCTCACTCATCACCCACCCATCTAGACAAGGGTAATAGCAAAAACCTAAGATGCCTCAGATGAAGCTATAGAACAGCGGACCGCTTTAACACTTTTCATGTGACATGTGCAGTATGTGGAGGAGATGGCACCCTACATCACTGCCTCGTTTCATGCCCGCAATCAAAAGCCATTTGGCATAAAATTGCGCATCTGTGTAAAGCCAGCAAAAATCCAAGAGCTATAAACCTTGAGAACTCTCCTTGCACTCCAACTTGAGTCACCTATACCACCCACGATCTACTCCCGCATAGTCGCCATCACACTGTGAACTATACACACATTTTCACTGGATGCCTAGAAGGGAACAGTGATGACATTGCAGTACATTCAGCAGATTCCACCTAAACCTAAAGAACAATTCCAATCCTGGCTCTATGGATACATGAAGCCAAAGCAACAAAGTCTTATTGAATCATGGTGTCAGGGAAACGACATAAGAAGTTTAGACTGGCCTGCCAGTTGGGATGCAGAAGCATAAAAAACCCTAGAATACCAGAGGCATTGTCACCCAAATGGCGTTGTATGGTGTGGGGAGTTGGTAAATAAATAAACGTTTATGTGCAGCGAATGTAAAAAGGAATCTGGTAATGAATCAAGCAGCTACAACTCCAGACCCCGCGGGTCTTGTTGCAGGGAGTTGCACTACTGGACTAGCTGCTTCGAATTTTTAAATGGAAGGGCCATCATCAAAGTGAAGGTGAGGGGGCAGATCCTTTTATGAAGGTGAGATAAATGAGACCACAGGATTCCAATATCCTGGTGGAGTCTGACTTCAACGGAGGGATTAAATTCCAAGAAATTTCTTGCCTGAGAGATCCAGTTGATTATGGAGGGAGCCAATGTGAACATAAAAACCATTATAGCTCATCCAAGTAAGGGCTGACAGGCCACCAAGTTAGTGCCATTGAGATCTTGGCAAGAAATTTTGATATAAGATAAAAAAATTGGGGACTTGTTGGGAATTTTATTGAAAGTTAAAAGTAAGAAATCAACAAAAAATTTTCTCATTTCAATGCAACTGATTTAATAGTGTTCAATTTGGGTCAGCTTGTCAAAGCAATGGAACTGGGGCCCTCAAATTTCAACCTAACCTGGTGAATTTTCGAAGGAGGTGAAAGATGTTTCAAATCTGAACTGCCATTGAAGGTTTCAGTGGCAAGCTGAGTTGCTATAGGTTTGTCTGAAAACACTTGAACCAAGGCTTTACTACATTTGTCAGTTAGTGTGACAGCATCTGGTCTGATGGGCAACGGGAATCCCCCAGGGCCACCCCACATAGGGGTGTTTCCAATGGGTCAGAAAAGAGTTTAGGATGGCCAACCCGCCCTTGCCTGGTCACTGGAGCGTTTGTTAGGCCAAATGGGCACCATTGAACACCAATACCTATTTTTGAAATGGAGCTTTTGAACTATCAGGCAACAGTCCCTGATGGTGATACATGCCCATCAGGGATTGGCCCCAACAACTTCAAGGGTAGTTTGTATTTGCAAATGTACTGCTTAATGGCTCAATGTCATTGGAAATTTTGACTATAATTCATTACTTGTCCCCTTCTTACTGTGAGTTGCACGCCTGTTAGGCTTTATTCTTATAGATTTTGGACATTCCAACTTCATTTTTGAGGTTTCGCACTATCAGCTCTATGAGGTCCATACAACTCGTGGTAATAACAATTACCAATGTTTTTGTGCAGATTTCCTCAATTTGGCGAACTAATTTGGCAGAGGCAAGTGTGGACTGTGGGGAGGAATCTTCAGAGGGAGAGCTGTTACCCAGCACTCATCTACCACTTTGGTGAGGTCGCCCTGTGTGATTAGAGGTACAGCCGCCATCTCTGGACCCTTTTTATTAGGAAATGGGAAAACTGCCTGGTCCATGCAGAAGGGATTTCCCCTGGATATATATTACCCTTTCTTTTTGCCAGAGGAGGGGCGCCACCACTGGGAAACTGCATGAGAGCTACATTTTTGTGAGCCATAGGCAACTTGATCGCCATTAAAGTGGCAACTTTTGAGGGTGATGGGGAGCATCAGGATGGGACACATGGAAAGCCTAGACCATTTTCATGCAGCTTGCACAATCTTGAGCCTTGACCCAGCTGTTTTGTAGGCTGGATAACCCTTCCAAGTGATGAGATATTGAACTGACCTCCAAAATCTGCATAATGCTAAAATGCCCTCCACTTCAGCCTCCTCTACATCCTCTATCACTAGCATCTCAGGATCTGATGGGATAGTCCTCTTGAATGGGGACAGCTGAGATACTTGGAAGACTGTATGTTGCTTCCAGTTAGATGGCAACTTCAACTAGAAAGCACCATTACCCAAATCCTCCTCCACCAAGTGAACCCAAATATTTTCTCATAAACTTCCAGGATGGTACCTGCATCCTCAAATGGCGCATATTGAGCATGACATATAAACCCACCACAATATCATGGGCAGGAAGCCGTTCCTAGACTGCAAATCACTTGTAGTCACCAATAGTCTTAGTGAGATGATCCCGCACCAAGGAATGGTAGACCAAATGGGCACTGTATGATCCTCAGCAGCTGGGATCTCTGGCCGCAGACAAGGTCTGACTGAAATGAGGGGTTATAAATTAAGGTCGCCCATATGGGGAAACCCCTGTAGAGACATGAATTCAGTTGTTATAAGCAAATTGATCGAGAGGAAAGTCATTGGCCAGATATCCTGAACAGCCACAGCGTAGCAGCACAAGTACTGTTTAAAGATCTGATTAACCCGCTCAGTTCGTCCATTAGACTGGGGGTGATATGCCATGGAACAACTGGGTGTAATTTTAAAAATTGATAAAACCTCATTCCAGAACTGCCCTGTAAACTGGGGCCCATGGTCACTGATAATCCCCTGTAAGAGACCAAACATATAAAAACACTCAGAGAATGAAGAGATGGGCAGTTTCTTCTGAAGAATTGATGGAAGAGCATGGGATAAATAGGGCAAATTTTATAAATCAATCGACCACCACAATCACTGTAATAAACCCATTAGATAAGGGAAGTTTGACAATAAAATCCAAGGACACTAATGTCCATGGACCCTCAGCCTGTTGTAAAAGGTAAATAAGACCATTCTTTCCTGATCGATCTAACTTGGCCTGTGTGCAGGTAACAGATTTGGCGATCCAGGCTGGCACTTCTTTTGACAAGCATGTCCAATTATAGATATGCTTAATCAAATTGATACACTTCTTATTACCCAGATGGCCGACTGTGGAGTGGTTTTGATGAGCCTGAAACACTTCGGCCCTAAAAAGAGGAGGAACTCACACCCATGACTGACATTTAAATAAGACTCTCCACCAAGAATATAGGGAATGCTTATGAGCTGGGAGGGACATTTGTTCCAATAGCTCTACTCCTTTGGGACAGGTCATTTGGGCTGCTAAAACCTGTGAAATAAGAGGCGCATCAGGAGCTAAGTCCACTGACGAAACTATGGGAGTTACAATGTATAAGATTTGAGTGGTGTGAATTATGGTGACCAGATCCACTTCATTTGTGTCCATGGGGTAATGAGCAGAATTGCGACTAAGGAAATCAGGGAGAACATTTAACACACCTTTCACAAATTCATATTTGAAGTTGAAGCTACAAAAATCCTGGTAGGTGCGAGCTTGCCTATGTGCCAACTTCTGTGGTTTACAAAAATACAGAAAACTTGATGATCCATATGTGCTGTTAACTCATGATGAGCGCTTTGTAACAGATACCACCAATGGAACAAGGCCCATGCTACGGCTGCCAAATCCATATCATATATGGCTAAAGATTGTTCAGTAGATGAGAAATTGCAGGAAAAATAAGTGACTAATTTTCTAAACTATCGTGCCCCTAAAGCAGGATGTCCTCAACTGCAATAGATAAGGCATCACATATGATGACATAGTGTTTGAAGGGATCTATGTGTTTTAGGATGGGGGTGATTTGAACACCTCTTTAATTGACTCAAATTCCTGATGGAACTTGGGTGTCCAATGAAAGGGAACATTCTTACCCATTAGTGGATGAAGTGGAGCGACTAATTGGGAAAGGGCTGGGGTAAATTTCTTCAGAAAAATGATTTTGCCTAAGAGACTTCTCAATCGTTTTTGTGTAGTTGGAGTTGGCCATTTGTGGATGGCGTTTAACTTTTTAAGGGAATAAATAACCATCTTTTAAGGAAAGATTGTCCAAAAAGGTAGCCTCCTCCCTATAAATCTCACATTAAGAAGGCTTGATGAACAGGAACGCCCTGTGAAAGGCAGCTACTACCACTCCCAAGTCTTTTGCGTGTTGTTTAGGAGTCAGGGAGTGAGCCAAAATATTGTCAATATATGCAACCACGCAAGTGAATCAGAGATCACCTAGAACACTATCAATCATTCTTTGAAATTTGTCTGGTGCATTCTTCAACCTGAAGGGCATTACTCAAAATTGAAAAATACTCATCTACGTTTGGATAGCAGTAAGCCATTTCTGACCTTCCATTACCCATATCTTTGGTTAAAATCATTAACAATGTCAAATTTAGAGAACACACGCAACTTAGCAATTGCTTTAAGGATAGTTTACTTAAGTGGCAAAGGGTAGGGATCATGAACTGTGGTTTTATTTAGGTGACCATAATCCACGCAGGGACTAAGGGAACCATCAGTATTTTTGGCAAAAACAATGGTAGAAGCAATTGGTAATGTATCTTTAAACAGCCACCCTTTCTTAAGCATGTCATCCAACCATGCATCGAGAGAAGCCTCCTCCTCCACTGTATGTGAATACAAAGGATAGTTAATTTCACACCTGCACTTTTGTTCTAAACCCCAAATTGAATTTAGTATAAGGGGGAGATGGTCCACCTTCTCTGAATCAAAGGTACTTTAATATCCTATTAATGCCTCATGGAAATCCAATGGAAGGCCCACAGGGGAAACAAGGGAAGTGATGGAACTGCGGCCTTGAGTTTTAGTAAGGGTATCTACTAAACGAAACTCCCCCTCCGTTTGGTCATTAGCAAATGACAACATATTAGACTCCAGTTGAATTCTAACCTGTTGTCAACATCACCAACCCACCCCTTAAAATACCAGTCACAACAAGTTCAGCATTTAAGAGAACCAATAACAAAAGCTAAACTGATGAACAAAAAAAGTTATTGTGCGTTGGACTATGTACAAGGGCTGGGAGGCTGATTAAGCGACCATCACCATAGGACCCAATTCCTGGTCAAGCTTCAACTGGTGTGCTAACTCTACACTCATAAAATTATCTGCTGCTCTAGTGTCCACAAAGGCCTCAAAGGATATGTGGTGAGCTCTGATACTAATCTTCATGGGAAATAAAAAATAGGCAAATAATTGTTTATTGGCAGAGTCAATCATTTCTGATGTAACTGAAGAGATTGCTAGTAAATCAGGGGAAGGTCGGGCTCCTTTTCAGGAGTAAAGTTGGGATGATAAGGGTTTGGGAACCAGCTTCTTTGATCTGGGCATTTAATATTCATTAATAGATGAACCAGGATAATTTGACTCAGGCGTGGGGGTATTATCTGATTCTGGAGTCAGTACTAGTACTGGTTCAACGTTGGAAACAGAATCCAAGTCACCGTTGTGTAGCCCAATCATATAGTTTCCAACTTGAAGGCGGGGAGCATGGCAATTGGAGGCATTGATGGAGATCACAGCCTTACACATTTGTGCCACTGTCCCCATAGGGGTGGACCAAACTTTGTGATGAGCAGAGGCAGAATCCAACGCCGATCTAAAAATTTCTTAAGCATATCATTAATGAACTCAAAAGTGAGAGCCTGTTAATGGAAGGTTATGATTAAAGAGGCCAAATTAGAGGCTTCAGCCATAAAGGAAAGTAAATGAAATAAACGTTCTGAACGTGACATGGGGGTTTCAAAGCTGCTGATACTGCTGTGACAAGTGAGGTATGATCACCCTCATGTGCAGTGGAGCTCATAATTCCCCAGCCCCACCGATGAGCTTCTCCTTCTACTGCATCTAAAAGGGCAACACCTTGATGGGAGTTGGATAGTGAAGCGGCATTCTTCTGGGCAATGGCAAATCGCATTTGGACCTTGGAAGGGCGTTGAGGACTTTATTAGCAATATCTCAGGAGGGACTTCAGATTCCCTTCTTGGGAACAAGTTGAGGGATAAGTAGCAGCTCACGGGGCCCCATGCCATGGAGAAATTTCTCCAAAGAATTTTGAACGCTGCTCACAAAATTGGTAATAAAAAATGAACAACAAAAAGTAAACTACTGAATGCACGTTAATTTAGTAAAAGGTAACCACTGTGGCACCCAACTCGAAGAGAAAGGTGGAAATGGTTTGAAACAATGGTTGATCTATTATGTCAGGGAAACGCATAAAGAATTTTTACTGGCCTGTCAGTTGAGATGCAGAAGCACCCAAAAAGCAAGCCAGAATTCCAGAGGCATTGCCACCTGAACAACGTTGTATGGTGTAGAAAGTTGGGAAACAAATACTTGTTGATTTGCAATGAAAGTAAAAAGGAATCTGGTAATGAACCAAGAAGTTACAACTCCAGACCCTGAGGGTCTTGTTGCAGGGAGTTGCACTACTGGACTATCTGCTGCAATTTTTCAATGCAATGTGTTGTCATCAAACTAGAAGCGAGGGGGCGGATCCTTGCACGAAGGTATGATAAATGAGACCAAAGGATTCCAATATCCTGGTGGCGGTTGGCTTCAACAATGGGATTAAATTCCCAGAAAATTCTTGCCTGAGAGATCCAGTTGATTATGGAGGGAGCAACATGACCATTAAAACTAGTATAGCTCATCCAATGTAAGGGCTGATGGGCCATAAAGTTAGTGCCATCAGGAGCTCAGCGAGAAAATTTTAAAATAAAAAAATGGGAACTCATGGGGTTTTCTATTGAAAGTGAAAATTAAGGAATCAACCAATAATTTTTCAGTGAGATGTGACTGATTAAATAGTGTTCAATTTGGGTCATCTTAAAGAAATGGGATTGGGGCCCTCAAATTTTGACCTAATCCGGAGAATTTTTGAGGGAAGGAGAAAAAGAATTCTTATGTGAACTGACATTGAAGGAATTGGCAGCAAGCCAAGTCACTGTCATTTTTCTGTGAACGCCTGACCTGAGGCTTTACTGTGTTTATGTTGGTTAGCACGATGGAATCTGGCCTGATGGGAAATGGGAATCCCCCAGGGCTACCACACATAGGGGTGGTCCCAACAGGTTGGAAATGGGTTTGGGATGGCCAACCTGTCCATGCCCAGTCACTAAAGCTTTTGTTCAGCCAAATGGGTACCATTGGACACCAATCCTGATTTTTGAAATAGGGCTTTTGAACTATCAGAAACAGTTTCCAATGGCGATACATGCCAGTTGGGGATCGTCCCTAACAATTTTGAGGGTAGTTTAGAGTTGAAACTGTACTGCTCAATGGCTCAATGTCATTGGCAATTTTGACTAAAATATATTACAGTCCCCTTCTGACTATGAGTTGCACGCCCGTTAAGCATTATTCTTATAAAATTTTGGACATTCCAACTTCAATTTTGAGGGTTCAGCACTATCTTATTTTAAGTTCCATCCAACTCGTGGGAATAACAATTAATAATGATTTTTGTGCAAATTTTCTCAATTTAGCTAACTAATTTGGCAGAGGCAAGTGTGGGGAATGGGGGAGGAATCTTCAGAGGGAGAGCTGTTACCCAGCGCTCATCTACCACATGGGCGAGGTCGCCATGATTTATGAGATGTACGGCCGCCCTCTTTGGACCCTTTTTATTAGGAAATATTAAACTGCCCGGTCTACGCAGAGGGGACGTTCCCCTGAGCTTACACATGGTTCCTAGTCTGGTTTCTACACACAGACCCCTTCCTCCAAACCTGTTCCACCATAGGGGAAGGCCTATGTAATAGGATATCTAACCCCACTACACCTGGTGGTACCAGGTGATAACAGGAGTAACTCTTCTACTCTGAGGTGTCATAAAATTTTATTTTAACATCTACTTCCTCTCCATCAACTCTTTTTTAGCTCATGCCATTAATGCCCGTCCCCTAGTCAGCCTACCCTGATTAAATAAAAATGCTTATTACAAAGGGAGCTATTGACCAAATCATAGAAAAAATTAAAAACCATACTATCATGAGTTAAGACCACACTCGCTTCACTATCAGCTTTATGTACAAGTATCCCCCTTGACCCATGTACTTAAAAGAGCCCAAATGAGACCACTTCCACCTCAGCAGTTTGGAGAACGAGGAGAACAGCGTTCATGCTAATGGAGCTCATCCAAGTTAGGCTGCTGGCTCCAAATCACTAGGCCATATGGATAATGTACCCCCAAACATGTCAAGGAGGTCATGGAATGGCTCCTTCATGGCTACCGCCACTTTAACAAAGCTAGCAATGGAATTCATTTAATTAGTTAAGAAGCTATAATAGCCAGGTTTATCTGTATGTAGACTTTCATTCAAATCATAGAATGATGATGTCCGCTAAATTAAGAAGTTAGCTACTTGGGTGAAAATAGTTAAAATGATAACCTGATGCATAATTAATCAATTTGTTAAACCATGAAGATCATTTCTTAGCAACACATAAATATCAGTAACTGGTTAAGTTTGCAGAGGATCAACTCTGGGACAGCCAGCCACTGGTGGATCAATTGCACGTCACCTTTTTTAGAAGTTCATATGGTCATTAAAAAACTAACGTCAGACAGACAAAGACAATCACTGAGTATACAAACTTACTGACCAACTGAATGGCAGCTTAGCCCACATCATATGCAATATACTGGACCAGCGTGCGGTGTCAACCCTATGGGTGCTGATGTGAATCATCACTGTGACCATGTTGAGGAAAACCTGAAGTAAGAAGTGGCGCATCAACCAACTGTGGAAGCTGCCAATCAAGAAGATCACGCTCATATGGGCTTTCATCATTAGGCAGTTGGTAGAGGATCTGAACTGGCAACTCATATACCTTATGGGAACACTGATTGATCACCACAACCATATTTAAGACCTTGGGCGGAGCACTGAGGCTGGTCAGGAACAGCTCCGCGGCATAGAGGAGTCTTTGAGTGAAGCCATCCAATCTTCCAAATGTATACATGTAAAATTTGTCTTTGAATGACCTAACATGGGGCCAGGGCCTGAGGATTGCACACCTCACCAAAGAGATTATGACCTGAAATCCTGGCTCATGACTTCAAAGTTGTAGCTGTCAAAAGTCGAGCAATCCTTGGAGCATGAGCTCCAATAACTTTCCAACAAATTATACCAGTTTCAGGACAAATTAGAGGCAACCTCTATAGATGCAGACAGGGTCCTCTACTCAGATATTGAAAAAGATTTAATAACGCACATGAGTCTAGTCTGATGGACTCAGATTTTGAAGATGATGAGGCTCTTGTGTGTAGAACATTCTGGTTGTTCTGACCTCAATATTCACCCTTAAAGATGACTCATACTGCTATCCTAGAAACCACTTCTTGCACAATCCCAATTGTTCTAAACAACTGAGAAAAAACACCAGCTCGCCCTACGCCCATTGCTGGTCCATCCACTTTAACCTGTGTAAAATTTTGACTCAAGAATCAGCAGCACAGATCTCTCAACCGCATCAAGAGGACTCAGACAATCAATCAAGGATGTCAATGGCCATATAGTTAATTCTATCAACTTGCCAAACTTTGACAAGAATGGGAACATAACCCCTTTTTGCTATTCAAAATTATCATGAACAGTGCAGGTGACAAGGCTAAACTGGTGACCCTAATGAACTCGTTGCCTCAGAGAGCCAAGAGCTGGTAATTCCCAAAAAAGTTAGATTTGGTTGTCCTACTGATATGCAAAGACCATTATCATAAAGGAATTTGGAGGATAGGATATGATGACGATCAGGAAGATCGCCTTCCTCAATAAATCCTTCAAGAATAATAATAAATCATAATGTTTATTTGCTTTTACCTTGAGGCTTAGATGATATACAGCGCAAAAGTCTTAAATAACTATGACGCCCTGATTGTCTTGAAAACTCTTGTGAATCTTAAAAAGAACTGTTTGGTTATGCTACCATTGCTAAACAACAACTATAACATATTACAGATGGTGAACTATTTCCACCTCTGCATTTCACTTTTAAAGCACCCAATAAGGGGTATTATGGTAACTAAGGGATCCAAAGAGATCCCTTCATCAGGACACCAAAAAGAACCTTACAATTTGCCTCCAGACCCAGAATAAATGACATCTGACACATCACGTGTAAATGATGTTCATGAAGAATCACTATGCTTGTCAGTGTGACACTGAGGAGCCCAAACTCAAGGTGCATCACATGGTAACAGCAGATACCAAAGAACAGGGAAAAATAGGAATAATTAAATGGGTTATTCTATTTCTCCCAGAACCTAAAATACTGCCATAAATCCTCTCAAAGCCATGACGCCCCCAATTTTTAACCTGTTATTGCTGACAACGTGCTATCAATTACCTATCGCTCACAATGAGGAAAGAATATAGACCAGGCAGCAGATGTAGTATTAGAACCCTATGTAAAACAGCTTGAGAAGTACAACTTACTGGTTACTTATAGCGATATGCCTATACTAGAAGGGGTTATTATGGTTATCTCCCTTGGATTATTAAAGAAGATTAGCCCTCTACTCTGCAGTGAACTATTGTCCTATCTGTTACAGGAAAATAAACTCTATGTAAACCTACTAAACACCACTGATCCTTACTATTCTGAGTGTAGATATGTTGATATTAGTGTGGGCAATTTCTGGGTCAGGTCTATAGTAGATAGCGGGCACCCTATCAATATTGCATTGACTAAGTTATTTATGAAACAGAGACTACGCCAGATATCCACTGCAAAAAAATATAGATCAGCGGGTTCCAACTGAATTACCTTTTAGGTGGGCCTACAGAGCACTGTTGCTAAGGTTAAGTTTTATAATTGTGTCAGTTCCCACAATTGTCCTACCAAACATCTACTATAATATTCTCATCGGAAGGTTCTTCATGAGAATGTGCAGATTTAAAACTTATAAAAAAAATAATCTGGCAATACAAAGTCAGAACCTTCTGATGTATTATAGAAGTGGAGACTAGCGGATAGAGAAACAAGCTCCGCTGTTAATAAATCTAGTCTTTAGGGACATAATAATACTAATCAGCTATTTTAAAAGGGCACGGATAAATTCAATATTTATTACATCAGATCTTCAAACTGAAAGCTTTCCTCTGATGGCTGGCCACCAACTGATCATTCCAGATGGCCATCAGGTCATAATGAACATATATTGATTTAATTATACTGGCAGGTCTATATGGCGAAGTGTTTGCGCCCTTCAACTGCTCACATCAAGAACCAATTGTGGCACTGGGTCTCATTATCCTAGATCATAAAGTGATTATAGTATTACTAGCTAACCTCTACCAATACTCAATATCGGATAAACGGCATCAAATAGTCTCATTCCTCCAAATCCTACCAGCAGAATATGTTTAATGTGTATACAAGTTTGGTACATTTGGGGATTTTGGGTTAGAGGTAAAAAGTTGTGAGGCTGTCCGCTAGTAATATCTCATGAATCCCTGATTGGCTTGATGAAAGACAAAAAGGATCCTGTGATGACCTGATTTGAAAAATAAAAAATCTTTTTCCAACAGACAACTTTGATATGGGATGTGCTGGGGGTGTGCTACATCCTATTGAGACTGTGAACCATCTGCAGATTGCCTCTATTGCATCCACCAGTAAAAGAAAGCAGATGAAGTTGTCAATGAAGAAATAAACCGGCTGGTTCATATGGGTTTTCTGGTACCTACAAATAGCCCATGAGCGTCGCCAGACTATCAAAAAAGAAGGACAGATTTAACCAAGTGGTATTTGACTATCAGCGACACAATAAAATAACAAAGAAGGATACTTACCCTCTTCTAAGGATTTATTATGTGCTCATCTGAATCAGCAGAGAAAATACTTCTATTCTGTGTACTTTTTTTATAGCTATTGGCAGATAAAGTTTCCCCCAAATAAAAAAAGAAAAATGCTCCCTCATAACATTAAAAGGTCTTTTTCAACCCACAATAATGCCAAAGGGGTTATGTAATACCCCTTCACGTTCCAATAGGCCATGGATAGCATACTGGAAGATATTAGGGTTTCTTGCTTCTTGGTTTACTTATAAAATGAACTTTTTTAATGACGTTCAATAATCACTTGCAGCATTTGAAGGAAGGTTTCGGCCATCTCACTGCTTCCAACCTTAAGATAAATCCCAAAATGTAGCTTCTTCCAGGAACAACTCAAGGAACTGGGCTTTATTACTGATAAAGAGGGCCTACAGCCCCAGTCTGCCATAGTAGAGGTTATTGAAAAGATTAAGATGCTGGTCAATAAGTGGGAAATCCAGGTTTTCTAGACCAAAATTTAGAGGCCCATAGAAAACTTTAGTAAAATAGTGGAGCTGCTATTCCACCTGTAGAAGGATAGAACCCAATTTGTATCAATGAAAAACTGGCAGTTGGCTTTTGACTGACTTTGCACCTGTCTCACATTGACGCTGATACGTTTCCAAATTTTTTGATAAACTGTTCATAGTTTAGATGAACACATCCCTCACCGCTGTAGGAGCAATGTTGTCCCAGCTTGACGATAATGGAGTATAACATCTCATAGCATACTGCAGCTGGACGTTAAATGTACATGATCATAATTACACTGTTACTGATAAGGAATATTTAGCAGAGATTTGCATGTGCAAGCAGCTTAGGATCTGTATTTACTGAGTGAACTTCAAGATGGTACCAACCACTCCTCAATTAGATGGCTCAAGAACTTCAATAAGATAGAGGGACTCTTAGATCTCTGGGTGCTGAAGTTTCAGGCGCATCACTTTTAAGGTTCAGCACCAGCATGGCATAAAACATCAGAACGCTAATAGACTGTCTCAGCTATATAACGTTGCATTGATTGCTAACATGGAAGATAGCCTCTAATGACAAAATACTGATCAGGCAATACAATAACAAAACAGAAGAATAATGAACTTTGGATCAACCAATTAGGAACGCTACCATCAAGGATGAAAAAATTTTTAAAATATTATAAGACTATAATCAATATACCACATTAAACTGAGCGTATGGATCTGATCATTGGAACTCACAAAGCCATAATCTATAGAGGATTTAGATTTATGAACAACTGAAACAGCACTACTACTGGAAATTGATGAACACAAACATTAGAGAGTCTATGGCTGCTTAAAGGATTGACAAGAGGAGGCACTGTGTTGTAAGTGCACTTCATATCAACTGGGTAAGCCAAACTTCACTTTCCACATAATGTCAACTGATGATGTGAGGCCGCTAACTGCCAGAGGAAGCCAATTTAATTATGTGATGGTAGCAATTGACCACCTTACAAGATAGGTCAAGGCAAAATTAATCAGAGACCTGGGGCTGCAATGACTGTCAAAATTATTTTAAAAAATATCATCTATAAACATGTATGCCCACAATTACTTATTATTGACAATGCAATAACTTCAATTCTCAGTAATTGTCAAGCTTAACAGCTTATTAGGGGTTTTCAGAATCACACACACACACACACACACACACACACACACACACACACACACACACACACACACACACACACACACACTCTTTTTTTATTTGATCACTCATTTAATCATATAAAAAATTTGATTAGAAAGTTACATTTAATCAGTTTTTCCCATTCCTCTGCAAGCCAATTTTGACGCATTTGACGCCTGCTGCCCCTGCGTGGGGTGGCGAAGTGCCACCTCTGTAATTTACTGGCTTCCTCCAAAACACGGCTGGGCTGGCCCAGCTTGCCCCCATACACTTCCAGTTGCTACATCCCACCTCAGGACCTAGACCACCACCTTGCACGCTCTCACGCGGAGCTTCAAAGCCCCTAATGCTCCATCAGAGCAACCTGCATTTTGGACTTTGGGTTAAGTATTGGAACTTCTTCCCCTTATGCAAGTGCAGTCATCATCAAGATGGCCACAGTGTTTTATAAACCCACCTGTTTTTATAGATTTTCGCCCCTTTAAGGGTTACTTCAACCTTGGCTTCTCTTGTGAAGCTCACACTTGGGTGGCATTACAGCTGTTCCTACTTTACAAAAATACACCCATACCAACCATCTGACTCAGCTTGCCAGATGAGGCTACGTTGATGGTCCAGTTATCTGGTTTGCCCTCCCACCTATCCCCCTGAAAGCCTCTGCCATGAATTCATGTATGGCTTGGCTGCCCAGAGTATTGAAAACATGTTGCAGTTCATGGTGCCAACAGTGACAATCATCTCACCAGGCCTCACACATTCAATAATCCACCCCACCCACAGCGACACCAACCCCACAATACCCCCTGCGCTGTGATCAGATCCGCACCTAATCAACCCATCTAGGCACACGTTGAAAACAGTCACGCCATCTGCCAATTGTGCTTTAAACTTGACCATTATAAGTGCAAGCGCCTAGAATTTTCTGCTGAAGCTGCTTCTACCACTCCTTCCTCTGGCGTCATCTCTGTTAATACCGCACCAAAACTTCAAATGTGATCAATCCTCCCTACCCTACCTTCATCTGCTGCAGGTGCTGCCCTTATCCGCTCAGCCCAACCTGAGCTTGACCATCAGAACCATTCCTGAGATTATTGCAGCTTAGGCGCCAGTGATATTGTCAAGATAAAAAGGTTGTAAAACACTTGTCCTTTTATTTTTAAGGCCAGTAGGCCCAAAGTCTATGTGTGATGGATTATAAGTTTTGCTTTTCCTTGGCTGGAAAATCTTCACTTAGGATAAAGTTCCTTGAGTTTTATTAACTATGTCTTTTTTAGCACTAGTGGTGCCCAACCCAAAGGGGGTTGCCACGCATCTTTATTTGCAAATGAAACAAATAAAGGGATTATTAAATAAGAAAACCCTAATATCTCCCCTAAGCTATCAGCCTAGGAAGCCATATCAGAAGGTGAGGAAGCTTTGGGGAAACTTTTGTCTGGCGCCCGCTTTAGCTGGTGGATCATGGCGGATAACATAGGGGCTGGGGAATCAGTGACATGTGGCATAAGGAGGTATAATTGTGGGTTTTCTTTGTTAATGAGGCTGGCGGTGTCCATCGCCTCAACATATTAAGCAAGTTGATGCTCAGTAAAAGTGATGAGAGCAGGCACACAAGTGAGAGACTGATGTACTGGCGGGTTTGGGGATAATTGGGGCCAAACATAGAAGTTTTTGCTGGGTCAATGCAGGTTCATCTTACTTCAAAAGCGAGCTCCTCAATTTCATAATTTGCATCCTCATCAAAATCATGGGGGAAATTTGGGATGGGAATACCCTTAACAAAAGGTTCCTTTGCCCCCATGGAGATGTTGGAATAGGGGGTGTTGGTTGGAGCTGCTGCTGCTTCTACCGCCATTTTGTTAATATTTTATAATTAGGGAAACCTTTTTAGATCTAAAACGGTAGGGACACAAATCAAGAGGATTTACAGGAAATTCTTCCAAGGTGAAAACAGGTTTAACTTTATAAGGCCAATCTTTATCATCAATTTATCTGAGAGCTTTGAATGGATTTGAATTGGTTAATTCTGGGCCAGTCACCAGAGTCAGTGCAGTGGCAGATCCTGTATGGCTGCAAACAGTTGACCATGGCAGCTCAGCCAAATCTGTCTCATCCATCGGCTCAGGATTCCATAATTCTGATGACTTTTTATTGAATTTTATTTTGATTGGCTTCTGCTTTGGAAGCAGTGCCAGAATCTGCCAAGGTTGGGGGCAGGAGGATTACGCCCCATTCAAAAAATTTGGGTGAGGCAGCAGCTAGCCTGACGCCAGAAGGAGGAGCAGTGGAAGCAGCAAAGGCGGAAGCTGTGGGGCACTTGCACTTTAAATGATCTAATTTAAAGCACAAGGGGCATATAGCGCGGCCATTTTCAACACATGCCCAAAAAGGGTGATCAGGTGTGGATCTGATCACAGTGTGGGGGGAATTGCAAAATGTTTTTCATTATGGAAAGGGCAGATCATCACAAAGGCGTGAGGCCCTGTTTACTGACCCACCCCATTGTAACCACAAATTGCAATATGGAGTCTGCGCCATAAATGGCCAAAATTAATATCAGTTTGTGGCAAACGCATTTGGGAGAGAGAAATTATGGCAACCCAGCAAACTGGACCTACAAAGTGGTCTCATCTGGGAGCTGCATGCAAATAGTGTGAATGGGAATTTTTTGTAAATTATTGGCAACTTATATGCTGCCACTGCATCAGCTTTTGGGTGGAAGCCATAATCAAAATACCCCTTAAAAGGGCGGAAGACAATATGGGAAGTGGGTTTAAAAACCACCATGGCTATCTCAATGATGGTTGCACTTGCATATGGGAAAAATCCCATATTCAACCTGGAGGCAAAAATGCAAATTGCTCTTTGGAAGCACCAAAGGGCTCCAGAGCACTACTTGGGAGCTTGAAAGGTGGTGGACTAAGTCCTGGGAGGACATGACGCCTGGTAACATTTGTAGTGTAAGCAGATCCAGCCTGGACGCGCTTTAGCGGCGGCTGAAAGATACCAGATGGAGGCGCACCACCACCCCATGCTGGGGCATCAGGCGTTGATTGCATCGACATTGGTGAGTTTTGGCTCAATTTGAGCAGTCATTTTTTTGTATTTTTTAAAAAATCTGAATTTGGCTTCAATTTAGGTATCCGTCCTAACTAAGTATTCATCCCTAAATTAATAGAGGTATTCCAAATTACTTAAATGGCAAGAAGAGAGTAGCAATTATATGCTTTTGAACATCATTATGTGAAAGATCAGGAAATTTTCTTGGTAAATCATCAAGCATTTTGGGCTAAGATCTATACTCACTTACCAATTAGGGAGTAAGCGGAATGTTAATCACATATGCTAAATAAAATTTGATTGCAGCATAGATTGGGGTTGAACTCCAATATTAGGTGGCTTTTGGGTAAGTAAGATTTGATTGCACAAGTCAGGGCTTATCCCCAATATCAAAAGTCCTAAAAGTTGGGGATTATCCTAATAATGGTTTTGTCTATTTGATTTTATTGAGTTCAATTACTATCATCTGACACATGTTAATCTCGGATTTGGGTAGGAATCCTAACATCGCCCCCTTCTATTTATTGGCGCAGGGGTGAAAATAGCGGGAGAAGTGAATGTTATGTGATTTACCATGGTGCCCTGATTGACCTCCACAATTGAGAGTCATTACCTCGTTTATAAATAACTTTTTAGGGCTTTTAACAGTTAAACCAATTTGTTATTGTGACCTCCAGGCTGATGATGGTAGAAAAGGACTAGATCACCTGGTTGGAAGGTGTGTAGAAGTTTGTGCTTGTCACTAAATCAATTAGTTTTTCTATTTGTGGTAGCAGATAAGTTTTCTGAAGCCATATCATGGATTCGGATTATCTCATTGGTGATGCTTCAAAAGGACTTCAGGGGCTTCAGAAGAAGCTTGATCTAACATGGCCTGTACTCTAGAGGGCAGCTGGGGACTTCTCCCATACAACCCTTGGAAGGGCGACATCTTAATTACTTGCTAATCGCTCATTATTTAGGTCAGAATTGCATTAGGCAAATATTGGGGCCAATGAAGGGGGTCAGTCATGGCCATTTTCTGGAGAGTTGCAGGTAGAGTACCATTTACATGATCTACCATTCCATTAGTTGCAGGAAGTGTATAGATTGGAAATTAACTGAGTGGATCACATAAGTTCAGCTAATCATTCTTTAGTGACAACAAAATTTTAGACCATTATTATAGAAACATGTTAGGCAACCATGCTGGGTGATAATCCAATTATATAAAAACGTGGCAGTAGCTTTTGCCAAAGAAGAATGTAGTGATACAGCTTCAATAAACTTAATTAAATGATCCACGGCAAGGAGGAGGAACCAATGACCATTAGAGGCTTGAGGGAGAGGTCCCACAGCATTAATACTAACAGTATGGAAGGGTTCACAGGGTGAAGTTACTGGACGTTGAGGTTGATGATTAATTCCAGCTTAAATTTTACATATTATGAAGGACTCCAAGACACTTTATCTTGAAATAAGCATTCCTTCCCAGTAACATTGAGCCTTGAGCCACTGGTAAGTTTTCTGAATTTCAATTTGGTTGACTTGCAGATGTCCCTCCATTATGATGTCATTTTGAGCTAACAATCATATATAAGCCAACTATTTTTGAGACTTGAGTTTAAGCAGCTTGCCATTTTTAACTTGGAGATTCACCAATTTTTTGTTAGTTCATTTTTGGAGGGTCATGGATTCATCTTTCCATAAATGCAATTGAGCTAAGAGGTTGTATAGTTGATTTTCCTCATAGTCAGTTAGAGTTAATATGAGGAGCCTGGATAAACAATCCGTTTTTTGGATTAGCCCTGGTAAATGAAATAGAAAAATCGTAGCTTTTAAGTTTAACGCCCAATGGGCTAACCTCCCATCAGAATCCTTCATTTGTTGTGGCCATTTCAAAGAAGCATGGTCAGTAACTGAAGCAAAACAGCTTCCATATAATTAGGTCAGAAATGCTAAATAGACAGTAGGACCGCCAAGCATTTGCATTCCATAATGCTATAGTTGCGTTTGGCTCTGGTTAAGGTCTTGCTATAGTAGGCGATGGGATGGTCCACTAAGTTTTTTATTGTACTGAGATAATATAGCTCCAATATCTATATTTCTAGCATCAGTAAAAAGTAGAAAGGGTTTATTAAAATTAGGATTTAAAAGTGCTGGCAAATGGGAGAGCGCTTTTCATATTAGGTCAAAGGCTGTTATTGATCTTCTTTATTAGAAGGGTATACCCTTATTCAATAAATATACCAGAGGCTTGGAAGTATAAGCAAAATGTAAAATAAACTGGTGAAAATATTCTATCATCATCAAAAAAACCTGTACATTATATAGGGATTTAGGGTGCATCTTAAAAATGGGCAAAACCCTATCATCTATTGGTGTTCTTCTGGATTTACCTACCTTATAACCCAAAAAATCCATTTCACTATGAAAAAGGAGCATTTTGACGTCTTTAGTTTAAGCAAAGATTGCTGTAACTGCTTTAAAATTTGTCTTAGATGGGATATGTGATCATTGAAGGTTCCCAAAAAACGGTAATATCCTCTGGATAAACTACCACACAGGAGCTTTTCTAAATCTCCTAAGAGTCCATCCATGGAACGTTGGAAGGTGGCGGGGCGTTACATAACCCCTGCGGAATTTGAGTGTGTCTTAATAGTCATTTGCTTAAAATGAGAACACATTTCTCACAATCTTCAGCAACAAGTCAATTTGCATTACTTATTGAGGAGATCCATAGCTAAAAAATTGTTGCCACTGACATTAGCAAAAGGAATGATCTATATATGACAGTAAATAGCTATCTTTTCATGTAATAGAGTTTGAGTCAATGATAATCCAAACTAACATGGTGTCCAACATCCTTCTTCAGAATTAATAAAAGCGGGGAAGCCCACAAGCTTTTAGAAGGCACAAGTAACCATGCTTCCAACAATTGCTGGGCTCTAGGGCCACTTGAGCTTCTCCAACTTTTGATTTTCTGTATGTCTGAAAATTTAAAATGGAGGATGAGCCTCAGTCTTAATTTGGTGAATTACCCCAGACATTTTTTCATAATCACCTGGTCCCAAGGAAAAATATCGCAATACTCCTCAAGGAGGTCTTTAGATTTCTAGCGTTTATTGGGTAGATTGTCTAAATTTTTTTTTGATCATAGCGTATGTGGGTAGAGGGTCAAACTCTAATTTTGTAAAAGCCAAAACACTTTATGTCAGAAATATTTTTAATGGGATATAAGTTTACAAAAGGAATAGGGGCATACTGAGGGACTTGAAGATTTTGATTCTTTAGGCTTCCTAATAAGGTAGAGATAGATCTTCCATAGCAAAGAGATAATTGGTAATCCACAGTCTAAATTTGGGAACCGTTTACAGTTTAAATTTGTGTGCTTTGTAGGCTAATATTACTATGTCTAGTATAAAATTAACATTTTGTAGATCTCCCATAGGCAGGATCCAAAATCTCAGGGAAGTTCAACGCACTTTTGAGGAGATCCAGTGTTCATATAGCTCCAAAACTTGATTAGGATAAGTGAGAATTTTGATTTCTATAACCACAATAATTTGTGAGCCATAGGTATTGTGATAGGATAGGGGCATAAAGAGGGATCCCATCTTTGGCGTCCACAGCCTCTGGGGGTAACTTAGCTTTTCCTCTTAGTATTTGATATTCAACTCTTAAAATTGGTTGAAGGATATTTATGGATACAGGTTTGTTTTTTGGGGCTCCTTTATTCTTGACCAGGAGTTAAATATTAACAGGATCTGATATTCTAAAAGGTAAAAATCACTTTCTTCATAGTTGATAATGCAGTTGAATTCCCACATCAATTAGAATCCAATAAGCAACTAATAATTATTGTTTTATATTTCAATAGCAGGTGCAGTAATTAAAAAATTGATTGGAGAGGTAAGTCAGAATATGCCCCAATTGCTTCAGTTGACTGATTATCTAAAGTCCCATAATCAGCTTCATGAATTAATTCTATAGCTATTTTTATTTTATTGAAAAGTTAGGAGGATATACCGTTAAAAAGTGAACCAGTACTAATTATTGCCAGGACTTTAAACTTGTTAACAACGACTTCTACTTGAACCTCCAAAGATTTAGTCTGGATATGATAGCTGGTAAACTTTTGTTGGGGATTTGTAGTGAAGCAAGTGGAGGACTTTTCTGTGGCCAAGCTTGGGGATGTTCAATGCTTTTAAAGATTTTATCTACCAATTATTGGCTTTCCATAGAGGAACTGACCTTCAAAACTTGTTTGGTAACTGGCCAATATAATAAATATGAAAGTTTAATATCTTTATTTCTGTGAATAGGAAGAGGTACTTCAATTTCCACAAATGCGGCTAACACAAAACATACTGAGGTGCTGGTCCTAAAACTAGAGCTAGTATAAGGGTCTTAAGGCACTTTATTTTCGTCAGCATAAAGAGCCTCATGCCCTATACTGACTGATATTTTGACACGTTGTTTTAATCAATGTGACTAAAATTACAGTATGTTTGTTTCTCTTGCAAAAATTGCAGAATAATTTGGGGGAGGCGAATTGGGGGTGTAACCACTAATATATGGGGTTGTGGCTTATTAATGTTATACCAAGGGGGCTCAGTGGGTATGTGTAGGTAGGTAGAAATCTCCAAAATTACTTCTTTAATATGGAGGAGGGACATCAAGTTATATTTCACCCCTTTAAGATAGTTTAAAATATTAGGCATTTATTTAATCGCTGAAAATGAAATAGTGATAGCATCATCTAGTGTATGATGATTCCCTGCAGCCAACGTTTGAGCCTCAAGGTAAAAACAGTAGGCAAATTTATTAATGGTCTTTCTAATTGAGATTTATTCCCATGAAGGTTTGTTTTTGGTTATATAAAGTTAGGCTGCTCCCAAATTACTGAAGCAAGGCATTCTTGGACTCTTAATAAGTATAACAATGCATTAGATGAGGTACCATAATGTCTTAATTCATGCAATTAAGACAGTTTAGGTAGTTGTTTAAGCTGCTGGGTGTCAGTGGCTTCTTCCAAACACTTTCATGAGAAAAATAAAAAAAGAGAAGATGTACCCTTTGCCTGGGGCGTACTTCTCTTTTAATGACGGTTTGAATGTGCCACAGGGAGGGATTAAAGATTAAATGACGTGAACTGACACTGGGTGTGCATTTTCCCCTAAAGATGAACTGCTATTGCTGGAATATTTGTGAGGATGGATAGCGTCCACTTGACTTTGTAAGTAATTGATATCTTTAATTATTGAGTCTACCCAATCATGTATGGTACAAAGAGCCAATTACGTGGTGAAGATTGGAGTTAGCTGTTTTTTTGGTTTTTAGCTTGGTAGTTGCATCCCAAAGTTTGAGTTGGTGTTGCTCAGTGGTGATCACCCTTTGCTCCAACTCACATATTACAGCGTGTAAATTCGCCAAGAGTTTAAGGCGTTCATGATCTGAAGAGTCATCTGATTCCAAATCATTATTATTCACTGTAATAATAGTTTCACCATGAACTTGGGGTATACCTGGCATGGAGAACCACTTTTGTTGGGATGAAGGAGTTGTAACCAATTTTCATTTTTATTTTTTAAGGCCAGGAAATCCAAGGTTCCTGGGTGCTGGAATATAAGTTTCACTTTCCTTGGCTGGAAAGTCTTAACTCAGGATAATATTACTTTGAGTTAAATCCTTGTCAGGAAGTTGATATGACTGGACAATACTTCCCATATTGGCAGATTGGAGAGGGAATAAGGATGATTCTCGATATTAACAAAAGAGAAGTATATGAATAATAATCAATTAAAATGTCAACCAATCAGCAAGCATGGGAGATTATGCTGAGACTAGGATAAATGAGAGTTTCAAATCAAATGGGAGAAATGAGTGGAAGACACCAAGCCGAGGATGCATCCAGCTTGGGGAATTGAGATATAAGGAGTTACAGAGTGAATTGATGGAGGTTTGTTCATAAAGTAGGTTGTTGCAGAAAGGTCTGCATTTTAGTACAATAATAAAGGTTGAAATAAGGGGCAATATTTCCATGTGAAAAGTTATAAGTTTTATTAAAAGAATCAGCAATATTCATATTGTCTTATTTGGTTGCCCAGTGGTTAATACCCTGTGCAAACTGACTCAGTGGAATCAAGACTGTATGCTGAGAATTAACAATGGTGCTCACTACAGGGGGCCATTGGTCAGCTGTAAAGTATTCAACACTGTGAAAACAATGACAAGCCCTCATTCATTACATCACCAGTCTATTGGGTTCTGCACGTGCATCATGTGGAAGAAATATAGGAGGCATCTTATAATGATTTAGTATTATTCACTGTAACTGAACCAGGTAAAAATGAATTTGTGATCAATCTGCAACTGGAAAACTGCTCTGAGATGATGGCTGACCAACTAGGGCGCTCCAACAATGTGACCCCTCAGCAGCTGCAAAATATTTTGGAATAGTTGTTATGAGGGATCATTTATATGAAAATGAGGCGGGGGAGTATGCCTTGAGTCTAATTTACAACCAACGCGATCAAGAAGGTTGTTACACCATGTACATGTTTTATCTGAATGCAACAACAACAGGGTTGACTTGCCACCTTGGTACTCATGAAATCGAGGAATATCTAGTTTTATATGTGCAATCATCTATTTGACAAATACTGCGAGTATTGGCTCGCCACAATATAGAAATTGGAGATGTGGTGTGATTCGCTCAAGCACAACAAAATGATATTCGCCTCTTGCTCAACTATCTCAATTGCTCTTTTTCAGAGGTACAAGGGGCGCTTGGGCAAGTGTACCACCATGTTGATAACATCTTCCACCTGCTAGACATGTTGGTATCACAGTTTCATCTTGAGTTGTCTTGGGTAATTGATGAGTTGTTGGATTGACGTGGTTTATCAACAGAATGGATTTGGGATGTCATGACACTTGGCCACAATACTGAGCGTTTTATGACGAGTTTAGCTGAATGGGCAGAAGCACTCAAAGATGTGGTAGCCCAGCTTAAAGAAAAAATATCACTAGTGGAACAGCAAGTGGTGGATCAAGTTGGCTTTGTATCAGCTGAAGTAAACCAACTTCATATTGAATGGAGTAGTCCGCAAATGACTGATAATGAGGTTAACCTGTGGTCGACGTCCCCTGAGTACCTGCAGCTAGTCCACCAGGTTACTCAATTGGAAAGCATATAGTCAGGCGGAGTGGCGTCAAGTTTTCCCTCTTCCATTCTATGAGACACGGGAGTATACTGACATACAAGAACGACTTAATAACCTTAGTCAGGCCAATGAAAGATTGATATGGGAACAAGTCGCTCTCCTGACCCAAATGGATGAGGCTAACCAACAAGTGGGGTATGGTAGTCAACAGCACGGCCATATACAAAGTACAATTGGAAGTGTTTTCTCGCAACTACAAGCAGTGGAACTGCAGTTGCACGAGGAGAGGGAATATTGTCAAGAGCTGCAAAATCAATATGTGACACTGCAACAGGAATTACAAGATGGGCGGTGTAGATGTCATTTGATTAGAGTGGAGCAGATGATCAATGAGCAATTGGCGGAGTATGCCAGAACTGGGGGGAACAGTGCAGTCAGTGGCAATTTGGGGAATGAACATCATGAATCCACTAACAAATATCCTTCAAGTGATGAAATGTATACCCTGCGCGACTCTACTTCCTTTGAGTTCATTACATCAGATTTGATCTTGACTGGCTGGTGAACCAATGCGCTTGGTCCTTGCTGCAGAAGTGTGAAGCAAGGCGAAGCTGTGCGAATTGAGAACTTACCTCCTTTTAGTTGTGATGGAAACCTACACGGGTATTTCAAGCGATTCAAATTTACTGCAGAAGGGGTTTCTGATCGATGGAAAGCAAAATTGTTGCTGTCTGCTCTTGATGTAGACAGCTCCAATCAAGTTATTTGCTACCTCCCAAACAGCTTGACATCCTATGAAGAAATTAAGGCGATTATTCTTCAGCTGTTTGGGGGTGTGACCAAAATGGCCCAACGAAAAGCTGATTTTCTGACTATACAAGTTCACCAAGATGAGACCCTGTCAGATTTTGCTGAATGTTTCTTGGCAGAAGCACATGTACTAATCAGAGCCAACCTTTTATCCACTGAGGATGTGGGTATTGCAATGATGGCAGCTGTCAAACCATATTAGGAACTATCTAATGCTATGTCTCACATGTTGAATGAAGAGGCAGGACTTATTCAAATCATAGATACTTTACACCAACTCTCTGCCACAAACAGCGCCCTTAATATAGCCTGGCAACTCTCTGTTACCCCCACACCAAAGACTTCAGAGTATGAACTACAGCATCTATGCTATCATCCATTGGAACATATTTGTTTGTCATACAGATCTGCGAATTCTTTCCAACCTAGATATGATCTGCTGGCTCATTCCCGACCTTGGAAACATACCATTAATCATTGCACTGGTCCTTCAGCTGCATGTTATATATATAAACCCTTCATGAATACTTGCTTCCAATGCAACTGGAGGGGGCATTATGCGGCAAACTGCCCTAATAAAACACAATTGTCTGAATTACTGACTGAGAAGACCCTGCAGGGAAAAGCTCAAGTGGAGTAGAGATGGGACGCTCTACCTCCACTGTGTCTAATCCACTTTTCCCTAACAAATCCCCGCTCCTAATTGGGAAGAATCCAAAACTCAATTGGATGAATTACTATACCAACAGCTTCCATCGGGAATCCCTGCTTCTGGGTCCAAATGTATAGATTTACCCTCAAACTCTGTGTTTTGCCAGGAAGCGCTGAAGCCATATGCATGGCAGATCTTGGAACAGACTGGCACAAGTATTGAGGATCCTTCAATGGCTGCTACTTCTTTGGTAGGAGTCCACAATGCCATTCTGGTGGGAAAAATTATCAATGAGTACCCACAGGTTGGCAAGAGCATCTCCTCTTTATTAAGTAACAGTAAGCTCTTGGATGTACATGAAATAAACACTGATGGTTCCTCTTACTCAGAATGTACTTATTGTGACATTTTCGTTCAAAATACAAAAATCTGGGCTATCATCAATACTGGAGCCCCTGTGAACATAGTCTCTACCTGGTTGGTGGCTAAGCTCCTGCTCAAACTGGATGTGGATCATCGAGTAGTATATGGAACTGTGGGGACGCATAGCACTGTATCTGAAGGTGCATATAGTGCATTGCCCTTATGATTCAGGTCTGTCCAGGCTTCCGCCCCAGCGGTGGTTCTGCCAAACAACAATTATGATATGCTAATCGGTGCAGCATTTATGAGAAAATTTGGTGTTGTGATAGACATGGCGGAGGAAACATTTAACATTTTAGGACAACAGATTCCTGTTTATTTTACCTCATGTGAAATCCCAATGGACTCGTTCCATTCTAGTCAATTCAACCAAGCCTACAGCGATGGAGTAATCCCCATGTGCTATTGACAACTGAAGAGATGGACCAGGATCCTCCCCAACCAGATTTATATATACAAAGGGATTCCTCACTTCGAGCAGCTATCAATTGAAGCATACCTTCTGAACACCAATGCATAGTAGGAACTAGCTTAAAATTGATGTCCCAAAATGGCTTTATGGTGAAAGCATGGCTCCTTACCAACACTCTTGGCTTGAGTCACATGTGGCTCCAGGGTTTCTGCTACCTGGGAACGGAGAAGTGAAATTGCTGCTATCAAATTTACAAAAAAAGACCATAACAATCCAGCGGCACCAAGTGGTGGCTTACTTACACTTTTCCCCTATAGAAGAAGTCTGCTGTATTCATGATTTTAGCTCTTGGGAGGATCTCAGACTGCCAACAAGCTCTCCACTTGGCATATTGACCATGGTTCCATGAGAAGCGCTTACTGGATTATCAATGGAACAACAAGGACAGGCTATGGTGTTATTTGAAAAGATCAAGATATTTTCGCATATGATGATCATGATTTGGGGTGCGCTCAAGGGGTGGTACATTGAATAGATACTGGGGATCACCCTCCCATTCAGTCGCGACCTATTAGATGTTCTAAAGCAGTGGAGGAATTTGTTTCTGATGAGGTGGATAAACTCATATTGCAAGGGATGTTAGAGCCATCGAATAGTCCATGGGCATCACCAGTGCTCATAGTGAAGAAAAAAGATGGCTCAAATTGGGTGGTTATCAACTATTGTAAACTCAATAATGTAACAAAGAAGGATACTACCCTCATCCACGGATTGATGATGCATTAGATCAATTGGGTGGAGCATACTATTTCTTGGCCATGGATTTGATCTCGGGGTACTGGCAGATTGAATTGCCATCAGTGGAACGGGAAAAATGTGCTATCATCATGTTGAAAGATTTATTCCAACCTATTCGCATGCCAAAAGGGTTGTGCAACACCCCAGCTGCGTTCCAGCGTGCCATGGATATGATTCTAGGTGATTTAAAGTTGTCTTGCGTTTTAGTCTATCTTGATGATATCAATGTGTTCTCGCGGATTTTTGAACACATTGGCCATTTGGAACAAGTGTTTTGATGCCTCGCTGCCACTAATATCAAAATCAAGCCTAAAAGTGCCATTTCTTTAAGGAGCAATTGGAATACCTTGGGTTTGTCATGGATTCAAAATGGACTTAAACTGCAGCCGGCTAAAGTGGAAGCAATAAGCAAGATGACCCACCCAGGTAGCAAGCGGGACATTCAAGTGTTTCTGGGGATGGTTGGGTATTACCGCCAGTTCATTCCCAATTTCATTTTTATTGGGGCCCCACTTTTTGAGCTGCTGAAGAAAAACGCTTCTTTTGATTTGAACAGAATGATGCCAGAATCTTTTGATGTATTGCGCACCGCATTATCAAGTGCACCCATATTGCATTATCCCAACTTTGACAAACAGTTCATAATGCAAATGAATGCCTCTCTCTCCACTATAGGAGCAGTATTATCTCAGAAGGATGATGATGGCGTGGAGCATCCTGTCGCCTTCTGTAGTCAAAGTTTGAGCTGTCACAGATGGAACTACACCGTTACTGAGCGAGAATGTTTAGCTGTAATTTATGCTTATAAACATTTTCGTGTATACCTGCACGGGGTACAATTCCAAGTTGTAACGGACCATGCTTCCTTGCATTGGTTGCAGAATCTGCGTGAGCTGGAAGGGCAACTCGCACATTGGGCATTAAAGCTCCAAGCATATGTTTTTGAGATTGTAACCGCCCTGGAGCTAAACATCAAAATGCAGATTGTCTCTCATAGCTGCCAACAGTCACAATCACTGCGGATCTAGCTGACATAATGTATGAGAAGATGGTGATAAATATATACCAGGATGAGCCGCCGCATGTGATCAAGGTACTATATGGTCTTAGGGCGGATACCATTTTATGTGAGGGAGAACTATATAAGCGGATTGGCGACCAGACGTTGAGCTTTCCTAAGCCTTTAGCCCAACCTGCAATAATTATGGATGCTCATTGGGCTGTAGGTCATGGAGGATTGTGGAAAACACTGGAGATGTTGTGACCCTGATACTACTGGGAGAGCATGCATTACGACATAATGGAAATAATTAGTTGTTGTCATCAGTGTCAAGTGGAAAAACCATTCCATAAGAGAACCACATACCAGCTGGTCAAACCCCGATTCGCCTGGCACACCATTTCTATTGATGTAGTAGGACCTCTGCCAACTAGTACCAATCAGTCCAAGTATATTATCGTCACTATAGATCATCTGACTTGTTGGGTGGAGGCCAGGGCCATCAACGATTTGGGCGCGGTCACTACTTCCAAATTCATCATGGAGTGTGTTGTACAGCGACATGGCTGCCCACAATTCATTTTAATGGATAATGGAACCAATTTCACTTCGCACATTCTGCCAAAGTTGAATGAGCTGATGGCAATCCGTGGGGTTTTGACCACCCCATATCATCTGGAATCTAATGGAATGGTGGAGCGGGTTAATGGAACTTTGGTGAACATCCTCCATAAATTGGTAAATGATTGACCCTCAGAATGGAACGCCCTCCTACCCACAGCTGTATTTGCATATAATATTAGCTATCATTCATCTACTGGTAAGAGCCCATTCCAACTGTTGTATGGTCAACATCCAGCTTTGCCTGCCTTGCTTTATTCATGTGTAGAGGATACTGGTGGAGTGGACCCCCAGCGTTATTTGAAGACCCTTATGGATACGTTGATCAAGCTACAATTGGAAGCCTATTCCACCAGTTTGGCTAAGAAGATTCACGATCAGGCTGCAGATCAGAAGCGACAAAGCGGACTTCTGTTGTACTCCATAGGAGACCATGTTTTATTCCACGATCAGCACGGTTTTGAAAGGAAAAACAAGCTTTATAACATCTGGATTGGTCCGTTTGAGATAATTGAAAATACTGGCATGGATGTTTACACCATCAAGGAACCTGCAGGGGGTTAGATTATCAACTGAGTCCACGCGAAGTTCCTTCAAGCATACAAACAGTAAGAGAATATCATCCAGTCAAAGGGGGGGGGTAATGTTGGGAAGTTGATATGACTGGATGATATGCTACCCATATTGGCAGATTGGAGAGGGAATCAGGATGAGTCTCAAGACTAACAAAAGAGAAGTATATGAATAATAATCGATTGAAATGTCAACCAATTGGCAAGAATGGGAGATTATGCTGATACTATGATAAATGAGAGTTTTGAATCAAACGGGAGAAAATAATTAGAAGACACCAAGCTGAGGATGCATCTGGCTTTGGGAATCGAGATATAAAGAGTTACAGAGTGAATTGATGGTGGTTCATTTTGGAAAGAAGGTTGTTACAGAAGGGTCTGCATATTAGTACAATAATAAATGTTGAGATAAGGGGCGATAGCTCCGTGTGAAAAGTTATTAGTTTAATGAAAGAATTGGCGATCTTCATATTATCTGATTTTATTGCCCAGTGGCTAATACACTGTGCAAACTGACTCGGCGGAATCAAGACTGTACGCTGAGAATTAACAAGTCAGGGGTCACCTCCAGCTTATGAATTTGACTATTGCTCCCTCATAGCTTCCTAACCTTAGGGTTCAAACCCAATCAATTCAGTGAGAAAATCCTATTTTACCAAGATGACTAGCCCGCCGCAGATCCCCAATTCATGATATTTATAGATCTTATCTTGGACTGCTTGGAGATTTCTCAAAAAAACCTCTCTGATCTCCCTTATTTTGTGAATTCTAAGAAAAAGTTTAGTTTCTTCTTTTGTAATTTAAGTCAAATTGGCCTAACTCTATTAACTTAGGGACGAACATATATTTAGGAATTACCACTCCAGACGTAGTATCTAGAGTAAAGACTTTTTGATCAAGAAAAGCAAAAAGATATATTCTAACACCCAGGATCTTTGGGTCCCCTGGCCTCAAAAATTAGGGGATACGTGGTATCAATCCCCATGGTTTAACAAAACTGGTGCTTCCTTCCAGGTACACCTCAAGTTCACAGTGAATATATAAAATGAAAAATAAAATAAACAATGAACTGAAATGATTCAGTTTCAAAAAATTCCTTGGATTGTGAAACCGCCTGTCTCAGTGACTGGGAAATCAATATGCACATAGGAGATACAGCGGCGACCTGCAACATTATATTTCCCCCATTGTTGATGGTGACCCTCCATGCTCCATCCGCAGAGCAATATAACTTACACTTAGCATAATTCGCTGAAGCCCACCAGCTCCTCTTATCTGGGGCCTTTATTTCTGGAGGCTGAGCTAATAGAAGATGGGCTCTTAAAGTGCCAGCCAATATGATGATATTATTTTAAAGTTCTTCTCTTAATGTAGATCTGGTTGAAGTGGGATGTACGGGACGCTATCTGCGCCACTTTGTACATCCCATCTTGTACCATCTACTCCAAGTAACTTGGTTCAATCATCATGAATCATTCTACCATTACCAGTTATCAGAGACAATACACTTGCAGCTCCTTCAATTCTACCAAACTGCCCACCCAGTTTGGCAGTGAAAACCAAAATGCTATGTTGGAAAATTGGCAGCTCATTAACAAAATACAAGACACGTTAACCCATATGTATCAAGGAATCATGTTTCATTTGAATGGAACTCACTAATTGTTTTAGTCAACTAGAGGTCATTATTCATAATCAGGTTGTAGATCAGATCCTAAAATTATAGGCTGAATTTGATAACTTTATTACCTCTGCGGAAAAACGCCTCCAGTCATAGGAGAAAATGATCTATGAAGTATGTGATGGCAATAATAGCCTCCATTCTTCAGGGCCACAAGGAGTGCCTGGTGAGCACGGACCCTCAGTTATGATGGGCGTGATGGTGAATGGGGACCCCTTGGTTGTGACGGACAGGATGGCGAATGAGGACCCACATGTTGTGATGGACAGAATGGTGGACGAGACCTCCTGGGCCAAGAGGACCTCTGGGACCTAGTGCTGACCCAGGAAACCCTGATTAACGCCTCCAGGTGGTAATTTAGCAAGTTAAAAACCTTGATGTCCAATCAGAATGCATCGCCCAAGGAGCCCAACTCACTCAGGATTGAGTTCCTCTTCCCCAAAGCTTCCCCTAATTGCTCATTATGAAAGCCTCAGGAACTTGGCAGCCCTACCTGCTGTGGTACGTGGGTTGGAGCAAAGAGTGCTCACCACTGAGCAACATCAACTCAAACTCCAATATGCCACTACCACATTAAAAAATTAAACGTGGCAATTAACTAACTTGTTGCCATGAAATTAACTCCTAGTGCCACTCATTAACAAGTAGAATAATAATAAAAATATTAACATCTGCGAAGTCAAGTGGACTCTCCATCCTCAAGCGTATTCCTTACATACCACTCCTTCATTAGGTGAAAGCGCAGTCCCAGTATTGGTTCATGACATTTGCCCTCCAACCCCCAAGTGGTACGTTTAAACCTTTGTTTAAAGAAAAGTACGTCCCCAAAGAGGGAAGCATATTCTCGTTCTTATATTGCTTTGATAGCTCTATGGAGGGAGTGACTGATCATCAACAGCTTAAACACCTGACAAACTTTCTTAGTTACATGGCTCAAGACATTATGGTACCTCATCTAATGCATTGCTGTACTTGGACTGACGCCAAGACTGCCTTGCTCTGATAATTTGGGTGCGACCTAACTCTATCCAACCAAGTACAGACCATCATGGGAATAAACCTTAATTAGGGAGAAACTATTAATGAGTTTGCCCATCATTTTTACCTCAAGGCTCAAACGTTGATTGCAGGGAATAGTCTTATGTTAATATGTTATCACCACCTTGTTTTCAGCATCCAAAAGTATGCCTAATATTCTAAAATATCTAAAAGCGGTTAAATCTAACTTGACGTCCCTCCTCCATAATAAAGAAGCTATTTTGGAAATTCCTACTGAACTACATAAGCCTGCCATGCCACTTCACTTTAACAAAAATAAGCCCCAGCCCTAAGTGTTAGCCTTTACACCCCTCAATTCGCCTGCACTTGAATTATACTACACCCATTGCAAGAGAACCAACCACACTGTAGACTTTTGTTGCGTCCTACAACGTAAGTTGGCAAAAGATCAGTCAGTATAGGGCAAGAGGCTCCCTATTATGACAAAGAATCAAGTGCATTAAGACCCTTGTTCTAGCTCTAGCTCTAGCTCTATTCCCAGCACTTTGGGATGTTTTGTGTTAGCTGCGCCTGAAGAAGTTGACGTACCTCTTCTTATTCAAGGAGATAAAAATCACCAGCTTTCTTACTTTTATGTTGGTCAATTACCCAAACAAATTTTGGCGGTCAGTTCTTCTATGGAAAGCCAAAAATTGGTAGATAAAACTTTCAAATGCATTGAACAGCCCCAATCTTTTTTTTTAGTACTAGATGGTCCCAACCCAAAAACAGCCCCAATCTTGGCCGCAGCAGAATCCTCCACTTGCTTTGCTACAAATCCTTAATGACAGTTAACAGCTGTTAATTCACATTTGGATCTTTGGTAGTTCAAGTAGAGGTAATCATACATAAGGTTAAAGGCCTGGCAATAATTGACACTGGATCTCCTGCTAACGTTATTTCTTAACTTATCCAAAAGATAAAAATGGCTCCAGACTTGATTCTTAAGCTTAATGTGGAATAGCCGGTAATCAGTCAACTAAGGTAATAGGATCCTATTCTGCCTTATCCCTTCAATTTGGGAAATTTTTAATTACAATACCACCATTACATTAGAAAACAATAATTATGGGTTGCTTATTGGGGTCTAACTGATGTGGGAGTTTAACTTCATTATCCCACAAAAAAATACATGTCCCTACTAGGGTACCAGATCCCATTAATATTCAAAATCCCCTTCAAAAGCTAAGGCGCCCCAAAAAAATTGTCTTGCCTTCTTGTATAACCATCTCTATTTGCTAAGCTGAATACCAAGCCTTAGGGAGAAAAACTATGACTAACTAGAGGCTGTGGATGCCAAAGATGGGGTCCCTCTGTAAGCCCCTCATTCTATCACAATACCCTCTGGCTCACAAGTTATTGTGGATATGGGGATCTAGATTCTCGCCCCACCCAATCAAATTTTGGAGCTAAGTGGACACCCAAACCCTTCACTCAAAGAAGCGTTGACCTGCCCTGGGATTTTAAATCCCGCCTACGGAAAATCTATCTCTACCTTATAAGGGAATTTAACAAATCATACCTTCCAAGTCTCTTGGAATACCCCTATCACTTATGTAAAACTATGTCCTATTGAGAATATTTCCAATGTGAGTTGGTTTGGTTCTTTACAGGATTTAGGATTCGATTTCCTACCCACCATAGCTCTGGTCAAAAGCAGGATTGGAGATAATCTTACCCCTAACAAACGCCAGAATGTCAAAGACCTCCTTGAGGAGTATGGACGTATTTTTTTCCTTGGGACCAAGTGACTGTGGGAAAATGTCTGGGGTAATTCACCAAATTGAGACTGAGGCTCACCCTCCATTCAAGTCATGGCCATTCTGAAAATCCAAAGTGGAGGAAGCTTAAGTGGCCTTAGAGTTACGGCAATTGCTAAAGGCTGGTTTATTAGTGCCTTCTAAAATCCCATGGGCTTCCCCATCCTATTAATTCTGAAGAAGGATGGTGGCCATCATGTTGTCATGGATTATCGCCGTCTTAATTATATCACATGAAAGGATAGCTATCCTCTGGCGCGTATAGATAATTCATAACGCTTGATGTCAGAATCCCACTATTTCTTGGCTATGGATCTTGCCAGCGTGTACTGGAAAGTAAATTTGTCATCAAAGGATCATGAAAAATGTTCTCTCATCTCAAGTAAAGGATTATTCAAGCCTGCTCGATTGCCACAGGGGTTATGTAACGCCCCTGCTACCTTCCAACGCGCCATAGACAGACTCTTAGGTGATTCAGAATGCTCTTGTGTGCTAGTTTTTTGACAATATTACCATTTTTGAGAATCTTTACCAAGGCACCTAAATCACCTCAGGCAAGTCTTTCAGTGGTTAAGGCAATCTTCTTTATACTAAAGCCTAAAATGCTCTTTCTTTCAGAGATAAATGATTTTTGGGCCATAAGGTAAGTAAATCTGGAATATCCCCGATGGATGACAAGGTCTTGCCCATTGCTAGGATGTCCCCCTAAATCCTAACGAGATATACAAGTTTTCTTAAAGATGGTAGTATATTATCCCCAGTTTATTCCCCACTTTGCAGACAACTCCAAGCCTCTAGTGTATTTACTGAAGTAAGGGATACCTGTACGTCCAGGGGAACGTCCCCTGTGCATGGATTGGGCGATCTTCCCATTTCTGAATAAAAAGGGTCTTAAGAAGGTGGCTTACCCCTCATCACCCAGGGACCTCGCCCATGTGGTAGACGAGCGCTGGGTAACAGCCCTCCCTCTTTAGATTCTTCCCCCAGTACCCACGCTCACCTCAGCTGAACTTTTTCACCAAATTAAGGAAATCTGTGCTGAGATCACTGCATTGAAGTTGAAGAATCCAAAACCAATGGTAATCAAGTCTGATGATTAGAAACCACTTAGTTAAAAAGGGAAAAGATCATATTATCGGCCAGAATTGCTGACAGTTTTGACTCAGTCAGCAGTGTGATTGCTGACGCTAACCCCCTCTCAAAATAGTCAGGGTTCATCCCTTATATGCAGATGGTATCATTGGAAACCATTGATGACAGTTCAAAACCCCTATCCATCAAATTGGGAGTTGCAGCTGACATAACTCATTTGACTTAACTAATGGCTCAGCAACCGGGCATGGGCAGGTTGGGCATCCCAAACCTGTTCTCAACCAATTGGGACCACCCCTATGTGGGGTGGCCTTAGGGGGATTCCCGTTGCACATTGGGCCAGATGCCATCATACCAACTGATGGAAATGCAGTCAAGCCTCAGTTCAGGCATTTGAGGTCAAACTAACAGTGACTCAGCCTGCTGCCAAATCCTTTGATGTTGGTTCCCATTGAGATTATCTGCCCTCTTCCCCAAAAAATTCTCCATGTTAGGTCAAATTTGAGGGACCCAATCCCTGTTTGTACCCAAATCAACTGAACACTATTTAATCAGTTGCATCACACTTGGAAAATTGTTAGTCGATTTTATTTACTTTCCTTTCAATAAATTTCTGCCACGACTATCAATTTTTACTTTATTGATATCCTTCTTGCCAAAGTCCCAATGGCGTTACCCTGGTGGCCTGTTGGTCCCTACACCAGATGGGCATTACCAGTTTTGATTATTACAATAACTCTCACCATCGTCAACTGGATTCAATGTGCAAGACACTTCTGGCAATTTAACCCCCTCATTAAAACTATCTGCCATCACTATACTGGAATCTTGTGGCCTTACATCCACCATTTTTAAGCAAGGATCCGCCCCTTGTCTCCTCAATTGTACTGAACCCACCCACCGGCAACCCTGTAGAAACTATCCCAGTGGTATAATCCCCTGCAGCAAGACCCCCAGTGTCTGGGGTTGTTTCCATTTGGTTTGTTTTCAGGTTTCTTTTCACGATTGTTCTACACCAAAAATTTATCTTTTCCCATTTTGAGGCTCCATACAACGTCATATGAGCGGCAATGCCCCTGGCATTCTGGCTTGCTTTTTGAGTGCTCACAAATACCTACTGTCAGGTCAGTCTAAACTTCTTCGCCATTTTCATGATAATACCATTTCAGTGTAAGAAGAGCAACAGCAGGCATTTGACCTGTTACGCACTCTCTCCCACTCTCCAGTACTTATTCATCCAAATTTTGATGAACTCTTTATTTTCTTTACCAATGCTAGCAATATATCATTGGAGCTATACTATCTCAACATGACAAAAACATAGTGGACCATCCTATCGCCTACTAAAGCAAGACCTTATCCAGAGCTTAATGCAACTATAGAAATACAGAATGCAAATGCTTGGCGGTCCTACTGGATATCAAGAATTTCCAACCTTACTTATATGTGAAACAATTCACCATAATTACTGACCATGC
This sequence comes from Massospora cicadina, assembly GCA_022478985.1. Classification (NCBI taxonomy): domain Eukaryota; kingdom Fungi; phylum Entomophthoromycota; class Entomophthoromycetes; order Entomophthorales; family Entomophthoraceae; genus Massospora; species Massospora cicadina. Next base: position 16,406 of record JAKSZP010001485.1, on the reverse strand, counting down.
TTCCTTGTGATGTCTACAGTAAATGAAGGACCCTGACAAAAGATTATCCCGATGGGTGTTAAAACTTCAAAACTGCAACTTTTCCATTATCCATTGACCAGTGCCCATACACCAAAATGCAGATTTCCTATCCCGGCTTCCCACATTAACTTTAACTGACCCTGAAGAGGATTGACTCTACAACCTCCTAACACAATCACATTTATGTAAGGACGAATCCCTGACCATTCAAAAGGAATTAGAAAAAAATTGGAAAATCTATAAGTCAAGAATGGTTAATTATACAAACTTGTGTCCAAAAAGTGGGTTCCCTATGTATGACCTTTGTCTTGAACTGACTTCATATTGGAGGGACATTGGCAAGTTAGACATGAGGAAAATCAGAAAACCTACCTTTGGCTTAAGACTCAATGTTATTTGAAGAAATGCTTGTTTCAATCCAGGATGTACTAGAGTCCTGCCTGGTATGCAAAAGTCAAGCTGTACCTAATTCTCAATCTCAACATCCAATGTTTCCTCCCTGTGAACCCTTATATACTATGAGCATTAATGTTGTGGGACCTCTCTCTTGACCCTCTAATTGTCATTGGTTTCTCCTTCTAGCCGTGGACCATTAAACCAAGTGAATTGAAGCAGTATTTTTACCCACAGTTTTTGGCAAAGGCTACCGCCACATTTTTATATAATTGGATTATCACCCAACATGGGTGCTCTAAAATCATTTATTCCAATAATGGGAAAAACTTCCAAATGACGCTGGTGAAAGATTTAGTCAACCCGATGGTAACTATAAAGATACTTTCTACCCCCTACCATCCTGCAACCAATGGAATGGTAGAGCTGGCAAATGGTACTCTAACTACAACCCTCCAGAAAATGGCTATTACTGGCCCCCTTTAGTGGCCCCAGTATTAGCCTAGTGCAATTCTGGCCTATAGTATCAGCTATCATCAATTAACTAAGATGTCGCCCTTCCAAGTGTTGTATGGAAGAAATCCCCAAATGCCTTCTAAAGTAAAGGCTATGCTTGACCAAGCCTCGCCTAAAGCCCCTGAAGTCACTATGAAAAGTATTGCCAATGAGATTATCTGACTTCAGGCCCTGGCTTATGAGAACCTATCTGCTACAACTAGTAGAAAAACTAATTAATTTAATGATAAGCATGACCCCTTACACACCTTCCAACTAATTGATCTAGTCCTTTTCTACCATCATCAGCCTGCGAGTCATGACAACAAATTGGGCTTAATTGGAAAGGGCCTTACAAAGTCATTTATAAGCGGGGCAATAAATGCTCAATTGTAAAAGTCATTCAAGGTACTGTAGTAAACTATGTACATAGTCAATTTCTCCATCCATTTTCCTCCTACACCAAGATCTGGAGGGGGCGTTGTCAGTGATTCCTACCTGGATTGGAAATTTGGATGTTTTGACTAAAGTTAATTGATCCCAATCTAACCAAATAGCCCAAACATTTATTAGGGATAATCCCTGACAAAATTTAAGGGATCTCAAAGTCAGGGATCACCTCCAACTTATGAAGTTGACTATTGCTCCCTCAGAGCTTCCTAATCTTAGGGTTCACACCCTATCAATTCAGTGAGAAAATCCTATTTAATCAAGATGACTAGCCTGCCGCAGATCCCAAATTCATGATAATTATAGATCTTAGATTGGACTGCAAGAGAAGCAAAAAAAAACTCCCTGATCTCCTTTATATTGTGAATTCTAAGAAAAAGTCTAGTTTCTTCTTTTGTAATTTAAGTCAAATTGGCCTAACTATTAACTTAGTGACGAACATATATTTAGGAATTACCACTCCAGACGTAGTATCTAGAGTAAAGACTTTTTGACCAAGAAAAGCAAAAAGGTATATTCCAACATTCAGGATCTTTAAGCCCCCTGGCCTCAAATATTAAGGAATACGTTGTTTCAACCCCCGTGGTCCCAACTACCATGAACATAATATACCCTGTGATGCTGGAAAACCTACAATAAAGTCTACTGAAATTGAGAACCACAGCTCTTCTACTTGTTAGAGGCGGTGGAGAAGACATTACATCCTGTTCTGTCTGATTTGGAGCGGGAACATATAAGACAACCTTCTATCAAGATAGTGACATCCTTTGTGAGGCCATTCCAATCATACCCATATTTAATCAGGTAATACATTTATTCACACCAATATGCCCCATGGTAAGGGGATCATGATGTTCCCTTATGCCTCTGGAACGTAGGCTATAAGAAACCCAAACTTTAATCTGAATTAAATTCTCTATCTTTTTGGAAATACCATCCAAATGGGTACTTGCCTATGTCATATTTGCCAAGAGGACATGACCTTCTGGATCTGAAATCTGGGATTCCAAAGCAGCGTCCAGGGGAGCACCGTCTTCTGTTGAGGATGCAGGAATTGGGGTGGAAGGAATTAATTTGATTCCTGGCTCTGAGGTACAAGGAGACTGGGGCTTTGGAAATTTAGGACTTAGATTTGTGCGGAGGAAGCCATTATAGCAATGGCTGATGGTGTGGGGGTCATGATTAGTTCAGGTGTAATTACTGTGATCAAGTCAGACTCTTTATTGAAGGGGGTCCTCATTATGTATTGCGGCTCAGGGTATCTTGTAGGATATGTGGTGCGCCTTTGACAAACCCATACTTGAGATTGTAGTTTAAAAGTTCACGGTGGGTTCTAGTTTGCCTGTGAGCTAGTTTCTGGGGTTTACAATGATATGTAAGAGACTTGTGTTCTGTGAGCACAATCATTGGATGTTTAGCGCCCTTAAAAGGGTGTTGCCAGTGCATCAATGTCCATGCAACCGCGGCTAGCTCTCCATAAAATCACTTTCTAAGAACCCACCATTTCATTTATCAAACTCACACCCCACATAAAAATACGCCTTATCCAATGCCCCAGAGGGAGGAAGTAGGGAGGATGCTAACTCATAAGTAGCCATGAAAATTTTTAAGCAATCTAACAGATTTAAGAAAGCTAAGCAGTAGTTTTTTCATCACAGAGTAGTCCATGAGCAAATAGCCCCTAGCTTTAAAGGTACAATTGCGTGACCATCCTTCTGTACCAGATTCCCAAGGAGCTGCAATTCATCTTTGTAGAACTCACATTTAGAAGGCTTTTCACTAACCCAGAGTTATGAAGAGCTGAAACCACTGACACGAAATCGTTAGCATGCTTCTCTGCATTGGGGGAGAAGATCAAAATTTCATATACGTGGGCAATGGCGAAGGAGAACCTGAGATCCCCCTAAAGTGCATCAATGCGGAGCTGGAAAACTGCAGGAGCTATTTTAAAGCCAAAAGACATGAACTTATGCTGACAAATACCATGCCTGGTGTGGATCACTATTGGTATTCCTTACCTGACTTCACCCACACTTGGTGGAATGTATTACTCAAGTCAAGTTTAGAAAAGCCTTTCACTTGAAAATGTATTGGGTGATGGCAGCCTATAGAGGAAGCGGATAAGGATCTGGGACAGTGACATTGTTCAAGTGCCCACAGTCCACACAGGGTCTTAGAGTGTCATCAGGTTTTTTATAAAACTAGTGATGACACAGGAAAGGTCTTCTTAATCGTCCACCCCTTCTTTACCATGTCGTCAATCTAGGTTTTTAGTTCCTAATCTTGCTCAGCTGTGTAGGGATATAAATTTCAATTGATTTTGAGGAGATCAACCGTTAGCTGGAAGCTCAAAATAAACTTAGAGTTATTGGGTAGCTGATTAGCGCTTTCTATGTCAAACACTGACTTAAAGGGAGAGATAATATGTGACAAAGTAAGTGACTCAGGGATAACATCATCAAAAAAGTATTCCAAGGTTTCCTCCATAGCATTCCCCTGTTTCCAGTTTGGGGAGGAGGGGGATTTCTCCTGACAAGGAGTAGAAGGTAAAGGCTAAATTGTTCCACATCAAAGTATATACTCATTGACTGGCGGCACCACCATCCCACCCTAAAATTACAGGGCACAATAACCCTGTAATGTCTGCAAAGTTTGCCTCAAAGTCAAGATCATGGGCAATGAACTGAAGTGGTTTGCGCAGGAGAAGTGTGATCATTGGAATACAAAATGCCCAAAGACAGAGAGATCTAATAAACATTGATTGCAGGATCCACAGGATCTATAGATATTTCAACCATTCCCAAAGGATCATTTGAAATATCTCTACAGGGAGTAGTTCCCAGCACCTTAAAATTCCTTGTGACCCAAAATAGATTTATTAGTGCTTTAAAAGAGGTTTGGTAGACACTTGAGTAGTTAAAGTTGGTATATTCCGGAACACCTGGCCCTATAACTATTTACTCCATCTTACAATTTAAAATAAATAGTTGGTCTATTTTGTTAGGATAAAAGCGAGCCAAAAAAAGATGGTATGTTTGGGTTGTTTTTAAACACTCTTAATGGTGGCTCCCTACTACAAGGTGACGCTCTACCTTTTTAGGAGCAAAAGGTAAGTGGAAGAGAATCTTGGGGTCTCTGGGAGGGTGAAAGTGGGGGTGGGGTGCTCTCAGAGTTGAGTGTGCTGTTTTTATAAAAGTTGAACTGGTAGGAATCCAGAATGAAATGGAAAGAAATGGCTTCCTTTGTGGGTAATCCAAATCCATAAGGCTAGCCAAGGCCCATAAAGCACCGTGGGTTTCAAGGAACTTTAGATGGGCGCGTTGGAAGAGGATTTGGACAGGCTCCAACCCAGTGAATTAATGCTCATAGGTCATCTAATATATAAGATTGACAGATTTAGACATTTTTTATTTTTAAAATTTAATAAAAACTTATAGGCAAAATTAGTTAAAAGAATAATACAACACCCTACCACTAGCAGGGTGCTGTGTTATAAGGTGGAAAAGGGGGAAAGCTACTAAGCTGAATTTTGATAACAAGAAACAATTTTTGATTTTATATTTGTTAATTATTGGGTTTTGATCCCTATTTTGCCTCAATAGTATTGCTCAAAGTTTCCAATCTATTCTTGGGACGATTTTCCAACTTCTGAATGTCTGAATTTTCATTTTTTGATTTCATAATGGGGTGTTATGTTAGAACCCTAATTTTGACCCTTTTTTTAACTTTTTGCTTGAAATGTCACTTTCTAGGAGAGTTTTCCCCTGTTATATTGACTTCTGGTTGAACTAAAAGTTGATGGCAGAAAATGGGGACTGCGGTGTGGGGCTTCTGGGTTCTCCTAAAGTCTTCACAAAGATACTTAATTTTTTCACATAAAAATTGCAAATTTTGACACCAGGATGGGTTTAAGTTGGGGGATAAGGGTGGGAAAGGCATATGGCAAACAGGTAGGGGCAGCAGCCACCCATCTCTCATCCAAGGTATGCCCCAGGTCAGAGATTTGGGTGAGAGGCAAGGCCCTAGGGTTTGAACCTTTTTTGGATAGTAAATGGGTGCATGACCCTATCCAGCTTAATAGCTGGAGCCAAGATCCTTACATTACCCTTCCCTAAAAGGACAAGGTCCACCTCCCTTCCCAGGTGCTTTTGCAAAGGCATAATTTTTGTGAGGAGTTGGAAGTTTTATGGCATTCAGGGTGGCGGTTTTGTGTGGGGCAGGTGCAGGAGCATTTCGGATTCTCCTTTTAAAATTCCTCCAAAACTCCTGACAGTTAGTACAGTTCTTGGATAGGACCCAGCTGTTCTTATATGCTGGATATCCCTTCCGTGACACCAGGTAGTACACTTGACGTTTAACCCACATTTCATCCAAAATCTTTTCTACCTCAAATTCATGGGCTCCCTCCACCATGATGGACTCAACCTCCACTGGTCTTTTGCCTTTAAAAGGAGAGAGTGAGTAAGCATGAAACGAGGTATTAATTTTCCAATGAGGGAGTAGTTTCAAGTTAAAAGTGCCATTTTTCAGAACTTGGCAATAGGAAACAGTACTGCCTTTTTGCAAGCTAATTTCCAACATGGTACCTTGAGGTGCAGATTCTTAATGTCCACCATTACCAAATCCTTTTCTTGATAGTTGGGTGCCTCATGTCACTTGTTATCTGCAAATTGCTTAGCGTTATTTATTGATTTTGTCAGTTTGTTATAAACTTTTTGGTGGACCCTCTTGATGTGTGTGATGAAGGTATCTGCTGCTGGGATATTATTCCGCGTCTGAGGTCCAATGGTGAAAGCAGGGTGTATTCCAGATTGGCATACATAGGGGACACTCCTGTTGATGAGGGAGAGAAGTTATATAAAAATTGGTCCAAAGGAAAGTCCGCTGCCCATGTGTCTTGAGAGGTAATTGCATAGCATCGGAGATATTGCTCTATGGTCTGTTTAGTACTCTCTGTTTGGCCATCAGATTGAGGGTGATAGGCTGAGGATCTGAAAGGTTAATTTTTAGCCTGTCGCACAGGGACTCCCAAACCTGTGTATTAAACTGAGGTCCTCTGTCACTGATTATTTCCTGTGGAACCTCAAACAAGGAAAATAAATGTGCTACAAACAACATTTTCATGTCCTCAGCTGTATTGATTGTCATACAGAAAAAGATAGCATATTTTTTTAAAGTGATCTACCACCACCATGATTCTGTCATACCCATGGGAAGTGGGTAAGCTTATGATATAGTCCACTGATAGTGACTCCATAGTCCTGCCACTTGTTGAAGAGGGTGGAGGAGGCTATTCCGCCCTTTCTTATCTTACTTGGACCTAGCGCAGATCAAGCATTGCTCACTTCATGTGGGAGCCTCCTTCAACAGCCCATTACAATCTTACCCTTGCTTTATTATATTGATGCATTTTTAGTGTCAGGATGGCTCATGCTTAGTGGGTTATGATGTTCCCTAATGACACGGGAACGCAGCTCAGATGGAACCCATACCTTGTCACAAAAATATATTTCTCTATCCTTTTGGGAATACCATCTAGAAGAGTCTTTATCAGCATCAATCATTGACAGGAGGTCTCGTCCTTCAGTATCAGTAGACTGGGATGCCAAAAGAGCATCCAGGAGAGAACCCACATTGATAAGAGATACCTGGAGTGTGTAAGATGGAGTGACTTCAGTTGCTGAAAGATAAGAAGTATCTGGGATATTAGCATCCAGGGAAGAACCCTCATTGATAAAGGCTTCCAGCTTCAAAGAAGTATAAGGGGTACTATGGGTGTCAACTTATGGGATTGGCTTTGGATTTGGTTTATTTTTAGGGTGGGATTTTGGATTTTAGGCGTTGGAGTTGCTCGCTGGTACCTTTCTTACCTTAATTCCAACAATATAATTCAGAGGGTTCTTGCACCAGTAATATTAGTAAGAAGAAATACTAATAAATACTAAAAGGTTGGATTTCATATATTTTATTAGTAGCTGCAAGGGGTAAAAAGAGAATTCTCTTAATATGTTGATACCTTGTATTATAAAATTATGAGTCTCAGATTTTGGATTGCTTAGTAAAGTTCAAATTAGGGAATATGGGCGTTTAACCTATCTGAGCTCTCAAATCTTGGCCGCCTTGAGGGACAGCTGATGGAGGGTCAAGAGTAGGTATGACAAGTCCATAAGGCAAAGATTTTGTAAATTTGAGCCAATCACCTTGTCAGAAAATATTTGCACCTTGAGGGACTCCTCCAAGGTTATAAAAGGGGGTGTTCACAGCGTAGGTGCTAGGATTAAATTGAAAGTGGGCCGGGGAGGAACCACTGATATATTCTCATGATTTTGTTATATAGTTGGGCAATTTAACTACCCAAACTTGAGCTATTTGCCCAAGTAGTATTATTAAAAGTGTTACCCCGATTTGAGGGGTTCCACTTGGAATTGACCAGGGTCTCTTAGCTGATACTTACAATATTCTCCTCTGAACCACTCTTATTAATGCATCAGACTTGTAATTGTCTGACATGGGGGTTTGGTTGGGCCTTAGGGGTTGGAGTGGGGGATGTAACTACAGCAATGGATGGAGGTGGCGGATCAAAGACTTGTTAAGGGGAAATCACTGTGAGTAATTCTGAGTCCATACTACAGGGGGACCCATTAGGGGTGCACAGCTCAGAATATTGGTAAAATATGGGCGGCCCCTTTGACAAACTCATGCTTGAAGCAAAAACTCAAAAGGTTGCGATGTGTTCTAATCTTCCAGTGAGTCAGTGTCTGGGGTTTCTGATATAAGTGAGTGGCGTGTTCTATGCGCATAATCACAGTGTGCTTGGCCCCCTATAGCAGGTACCGCCAATGCATCAGGGACCAAAAACTGCCGCCAACTCTTTATCATAAATGGCTTAGGATTTCTCTGTAGCACTAAACTTCCTTGAGAAGTAAGTCACTAGGTGTTCACGTCCCTCATTTTCCTGAAGAAGTAAAGCCCTCACTGCAGTGCCATAGGCATCGCATGACAAAGTAAATGATTTTATCCTCATCAGCATGGTAAAGGACAGGGGTAGTATCAAAAGCCTCCTTTATTGCCTTAAATGCCTACTGGCATTCTGGAATCCAAACAAATGGGGCGTTCTTACCTGTGAGGGGGTGAAGGGGTGAGTCCAGCTCTGAGATGGCTGGTGAGAACTTCTTAAGAAATTTAACTGATCTGAGGAAGCTCTGAAGTTGTTTTTGTGTCACAGGGGTAGGCCAGGATCGGGTGTCATCCAGATTAGAAGGAACGATGGCATGATCATCTTTTAAAATCAAATTCCCTCAGTAATTAGACTTTATCTTTATAAACTTTCTTTTTGGTGGCTTAGCCATCAGACCAGCTTTCTGGATGGCTGCTGCCTATGCTACCAAATCATTGCTGTGTTGTTCTGCATTGGGTGAGTGGATCAAGATGTCATTCATGTAAGCAATAGCACAGGAGAATCTGAGGTCCCTAAGGCATCATCTATTCAGCGCTGGAACACCAATGTGGCATTCTTTAGACCAAAGGGCATAACTTAAAGCTAGTAAATGCCATACCAGGTGCAATTGCAGCCAGCCACTCCTGGCCAGACTTTACCCACACTTGATGAAAAGTGTTCACCAGATTAAATTTGAAGTACACCTTTGATTTAGGGACTTCTTAGGAAACCGCTGCCTTCAAGAGCAAATGGTAGGGATCAGGAACCGTCACATTAACCAAGTGTCCATAATCAACGCATGGTCTTAAAGTACCATCTGGCTTCTGGGTGAAGACCACAGGAGAGGACACATAAGAGGTTTCCTTGACCATCCACTCCTTCACCACCATGTCATCAATATACATCTTTAAAGCTTGGTCTTCTACAGCCACGTAGGAATATAGAGGACTGTTATTTTGATCATGTCCACTGTTAAATAAACCTCAAATCAGATTCTGAGTGACTGGGCAGCTTATTCGTTTATTTCCCACCAAAAACTGATTTGAATGGAACAAGACTAAGTGGCAGAGTGGGCAGCTCAGTCATAATATCTGTGGCAGAGTAATCTATAGTTGTTGCTAGTACATTGCCTGTTTCCAGGGTTAGAAGAAGGGTATTTCATCTGAGTGAGAATTGGAGGAGAATGCAAGCATATTCCGCTTAAGTCAATATTCACTGGCTGGTGGCGCCACCATACTACCCCAAAATCACTGGGTAACGCAATTCCAGTATTGCCATGAAGTGTGCTATAAGCTCATATTTGAGGGACACAAAGTGTAAAGGTTCACATAGAGGGACTGTAATCATAGGGACCTGCAATGCCCCTAAGACAGGCGAATCTGGGGTGACTGCAAGATTTAAAGCTTGCACCACCTTAAGGTCAATATAATTCTCTGTGGCACCAGTACCAATAAGACAGTTACTGTTTTCATCCATTGGCTTACATAAATTTATTTGGGGAACAAGAAGTAAGCACAATCCACTTTATTTAACTCCATCAAGGCAGAAAAGGATTAACCCAAATTTGTTAACATTGCAAGTATTGTGCACCAGGGGGTACCTGTTGGGGAATTGATTGGGCACAGCAGCAGCCTAAACATAAGACAAAGGTGCTTATTCAGGGTCGTCTGGGTCTGATAAGAGCCGCACTTTTGAAAAATCCCTATAAACAGGATTATGTGACGATTCTCCTTCTCTAGGTTGACAAGTGGAATATGGTCAGTATTGAGAGCTGGGCTGCAGGGTTTGTGGGGATTGTAAGCAAACCTAAAGACTGATTTGAAATATCCTGGGATAGAGAAAATACGTCATGGTGGGACTGGTTCAAATGAACTATTATAACTTTTTCAGAACCCTGAGAGGTGAGAGCAAAGGCCTCAGTTTAATAACCTAGGCCCAAGTTGTGAAGGTGTAACTGCATATTCTTGAACTTTATCAACCTTTATTCATTTACATGGGCAATGGGTGCAATAGTCAAGAGCACGGGGTTTACCCCCTCCTTAGAAACGCTCATCTCTTTTTTCGCTTGTTTCTTCCCTGTTGTCCAGTTACACCACCTGTCTATGGCCTAACGTGAGCAAACTAGGGGAGCCACAAACTCTGGCTGTTTACAGTGAGGTGAGGGCAATGAAGGGATTTTGGGTTGTTCCACCCAAGATAATATGACCTGTTGTATGCTTATAACAAGAGTATACCGCGGACAACAGCAAAAAAGCACTCTTAAGAGAAAGTGAACTTTGGTTGTTGGCAGAGTTATACAAAGCCAAAAGTTTTTATACCAACAACTGCACCTTTATATTAAGGCTTAGGTTATAATGTTAGGAACTTAGCGTCAAGTGGAAACACCTGACTTCCTTCATGAGTACACTAAGACCCACAAAGCCAGCCAAGGTCTACAAAGTACTGCGGGTTTCAAGGAACTCTGGGTGGGCGCGTTAGAAGAGGAGTTGGACAGGCTCTAACATAGTGAATTATTGCCTATATACCGTTTAATATATAAAATTGACAACTTTAGACAGATTCCAGTTAGAAAAATTAATAAAAACTGATAGTCAAAACTAATTAAAATAAAAACCAACACCCTACCACTAGCAGGATGCTGGGTTATAAGGTGGAAAGAGGGGAAAGCTACTAAGATAAATTTTGATAGGGAGAAACAATTTCTGATTTTAAATTTGTCAATTTTTGGATTAAATCCCTTATTTTGCCTCAATAGTATCGCTCAAAGTTTCCAAGCTATACTTGGGACAATTTCCCAATTTCTGAATGTATGAATGCTCATTTTTGATTTCAGAATGGGGTGTTGGGTTTAAACCCCAATTTTTGACATTTTTTTGACTCTTTGATCATATTTCACTTTCTAGGTGAGTTTCCCCTATCATATTGACTTTTGGTTGAACTACCAGTTGAGGGCAGAAAATGGAGACTGTGGTGTGGGGCTTCTAGGTTCTCCTAAAGTCTTCGCAAAGTTGTTTAATTTATTAAATATAAACTTGCAGAGTTTGACACCAGGATGGGTTTTGGTTGAAAGTTAAGGGTGGGAAAGGCATGTGGCAAACAGGGCGATGCAGCAGCCACCCATCTCTCATCCAAGGTATGCCCCAGGTCAGAGATTTGGGTGAAAGGCAGGGCCCTAGAGTTTGAACCTTTTTGGTTTTAAAGGTGTGCATGATCCTATCCAGCTTAATAGCTGGAGCCAAGACCCTTACATAAACTAAATGTTCCACCATAGTATCAATAAAAATCTCAGGTAGCTCGATTTGTTACTTGTCTGGTTTTAATAATAATGCAAATATGTAAAACAGCAATATAATTAAATTAAAAATAGGTTTAATTCTAATAGTAAACAATAACCTAACACTCCTCATTAGCAGGGTGCTGGGTTTTAAGTTGTGCTGGAGGGGGGAAAATTACTAAGCTGAACCATAGTCTCAGATGCTTATTTAAAATTTGATTATAGAAATCACTGCTTTAATTAGTTCTCCATAGTCGCAACATTGTCTGAGATTTCCAAACTATTTTCAGGTTTGCTAATTTCATAATCTGATATCAAGTTTGATCCCCATATACAATCTTTTAACTTGACTTTTTCCCCAGCTTTAACTTACTTACTAACTTTTTTCACCTGGGGAAACCCCAGGTGTTAAATTTTTACATCTGCAATGGCTCCTGATTGAGCTAACTGTTAGAGTGAGGGAATGGTGACCATGATGTGGGGTTCCCTAAAATTCCTTAAATCTACGCAGAGTTATCTGATTTTTTCATGTAAAACTCTGCAGATTCTGAAAACTATTGTGGGTTTGGGTTGAGAGTAGGTTGGGGGAATACACATGGCAAACAGGGAGGGGAAGAAGCTACTCATCTTTTATCCAGAGTATGTTCTAGATCAGAAATTTGGGTAAGAGGTAGAGCTTTGGGGTTTGAGCTCTTTTGACCTAAAAGGGCGCATGTCTGTCCAAATTAATGGAAGGAGCTTTAGGGCTTACAATATTATAAGTTTTTAATGATACTAGCTTCTTGTTAGTAAAAAATTTTATGTAATAGTGTACTCATTCAGACTATATATTCTTCATGATAACTATACTGTGTCTTAAAGGGATGGTAAAATTTTCTGATAGTATGTTAAGCCTTAGTCAGATAGCTGGATTATACTGACAACGCTTTGCTTTATTTAAAATGCATAATGAAGTCATTATGCTTGGTAAACAGCAGTATATATTAAAAGTTTATCTTAAGTTCTAAATTAATATCAACTCTTTTTACTGGATACTAGAGTCTAAGAGCTTAGATAAAGCTAAAATACTTATCTAGGAATAAAATAAACTGTATACTTATAAATTGAAAAGCTATTTAAAACTTTAAATATAGATGTGTATATAGTAATCCAGTTACTGACTAAATCATATTTTATATATCTAGGTTTACCTTAGTATCAAATTCCTTATATATTAATCCATCAAAGAAATTCTTCATAAATAAAAAATATAGGATTTAATTGCTTTAAAATTAGATTTATAAGCTACAAATTATAATAAACTTTTATGATTATAACTTACCATACTTTTAATATTCCCTCTTATATACCCAAGTTTTTCTACTTTGAATCCCTCTAAAATCTAAAATATAAATTTCTTATTCTTTGCGCCCCCTGTAATATTAGCTTTAACTTTTATAAAAAGTATATACCAATCTGAGGAAATTATATAGTTTATCTAATACTAGAAGCCAGATTCCCATGCTTTGTTATGGTGTTTATGACTTATCAGATAAATTGATTTATTTTAGATCTTATTATAGATAGCCATTGACTACTCAGCCAAAACCATTAACCCTACAAAATCAATCAAATAAGCATAATCACTTGAAAAACTATTTTAAAGTAAACATTTAGTGGTAGCAGGAACTAATATGATAGTCAACAAAATTATCTTCCTTTAATTTAATATCCATATCTTTATTTGTTCTTTATAAAATAGAATAATAGGGGATGGGAGGAAACATTGTTTCATCCCAGATAGTATAAGTTTCAAACCTTCTATAAACAAAACCTGCAAGAGAGTTTTAACAGGTTTAACCTGCTAGGCAAACACCATATATTCATTTATATTTTTATCTCCACATTTTTTCTAATTTTTTGATATAAAATAGTAAGAGGGAAAGAGAGAATATAAGTTGTTTTTAGTCAGTATGAGTTTTAACCTATTATAAACCAAACCTGCAGTAAATGGTAGCAGTATATATCCTGTTAAGCTAATCATTCTTGCATAGCAAACCTATCAAACCTATTGAATCAATATAATAAAACCAAACTGCTAGCTGAAATAGTATCAATAAAAATGCTCACCATCTGGCTATAGATTATATACTTCTTCTAGCTTACTGTATGGTTTTTAGTAGGTGCCTATAATCTATTAATTGCCATATTAAATCTTAATACTAGCTTATGTGATTTAGAAGAAAAGAAAGAATTGCTTATGTATGTTAATTTAAATTATATATATATGGCTAGAAATTAAATTTCAAAAGCTCTGCCTACTTGAGAACTTAACACTCAAGAGGCATAAATATACACCATATTTTTTGCATTAAATTATTTAGTTTTGGAGAAATATTTATTTTTAATATGATTTACAAATTAAAATTGTTTATAATAGACATTTATTTATAGAAATTAAACCAGACCTTATGTATAAAAATATAATTTTTATAAATAGTTTCTTAGTAGGTATCAATGAACTAAAAAGATACTCCATTTTAAATTTTTCAGTTAAGCTAATGTGGTTTAAGACATCTGATAAAAATTAACTTATTTAAAAAAATTCTATAGTTTGGGTAGATAAAATTCCTTACCTACTCCATATTTAAACTCGAGCTGCATGTACATAGCAAATTCATAAACATAAGTTTGTTGGTTTTTAAATAATTATGTATGTCTTTTTTTAAATTTGAATTGTATTATAATAGAAATAATAAAGTAAAATTTAAACTGCTTTTTCATATATTAAGAATCCTAGAAATGGATAGTTTCTTAGATGAACTACAGATTTAGAGAATAATATCTATGGCAATTTGAAAATTTCTAGCTTTTGTGGTTTAAGAGAAACCTTGATTAATAGTGTCTACTATATACCATTTTTCTTTCAATTTAACATTTTGCATTTCAATTACAACATTTTATACTTCAATTACAACATTTCATATTTCAATTTCAATATTATACTTCAATTTTATCATTTTTATATTTCAATTTCAATGTTACACTTCAATTTTAACATTTTACAGTTCAACTTCAATATTTTATATTTGAAATTCAATACTTTATAATTCAATTGCAATATTTTTAGCTTTAGTGATTGTATCATATCTAGTATTAACTACAGACTCATTGATTTCCTTGCATCAGTATTTTCTTTTGGTAGATTGTAATATGATATAAGGGATATACAAATATTTTTAAAAATAAAAAAAGAGTGGGAATTAATATGCTTGCACTTTTTCAGCAGGAATAATAAAACAAAGGTATCACTAATAATTTTGTTGAGATTAGAATATAAAACGTTGAAATTGAAGTATAAAATGTTGAAATTGATTTGTAAAATGTTAAGATTGAAATGTAAGATGTTGGAATTAAAGTTTAAAATGTTGAAATTGAAATGCAAAATGTTGAAATCAAAATGCAAAATGTTACCATCTAGTACTAAAAAAATGCAAAATGTTAAAATTGAAAGAAAAATGGTATATATAGATATACTTTTGCAGTTTTTGTTTATAACTGAATGAAAAAATCCCTTACATGATATTCCAACACCTAAGCTGTGCATATGTACCAATTTTCATAAATGTAAGTTTATTAGTTTTAGTATACTTTTTAGAAAACTTAATCAAATTTAAATCATTTTATAATAATTGATTTATGAAGATGAATTTTTAAAAAAAGTATTTGAGGTAGGTTGACCTTGGGACAAACATACCACACTGAGAATTTTTACTAGCCAGTACAGGCTTCAAACTTAAAACCTGCACTAGGGTGGAAGCAGTTTTACCTGCAAGGCTAACCACCCTTTATTTTTTTAAAACACCATACTTTATTAAATAAATTTAAGGGAAAGTAAGAGGGGAGAGTGGAATACAGGTGATTCAGCTGAGGGTAAAAAACTGGGGATTTGGGCCACTAGAGTTCTAGCACCTCCAACCATTGCTGATCAGCAATTGCCATCACTAACCACAGTTCTAGCAGCGGTGGGCTTACAAGCACTACTATTCTCAGATGATTAGTAGCTTTATTGTGTGCAATGAGTGATCCAGCATGGAAAGCCAAATGCATGGCCTTATAACACCTGGGGATTATGCGCAAAAATTTTGAGATCTGGTAGAGCTGATCAGAGATAATCTGAATGGTCTTCAATACTAAACCTCTGTGATGGGGGTGCTCGTTGCTCATAACCTTGGCGATGAGTGCACAGTGAATTACCCATACACAATAATGGTAAATGAAGGCTCATAGTTGGATTGGAGCCATTCTCAGGGTTTTTGTAAAGAACAGGTCCTGTGATGGATGTATACCTGGAGGCAAATGATCACCTGATAGGATGTATTACATCGTGGACCAGTATTTTTTGAACATGGTACATTCATAATAGCAATATGCCAGTCTGCTTCTGGTTTGGCGCATATGGGGCATTCTTTGTGCTGGTAATTTGGCCCGCTGTGCTTGCCCAATTTGAATGCCCAATTAAGGATCTGCCATGTTACCAATGATGTTTGGCTGTAACCAAGCAGGAGTTCAGGCCCAAAATCAACTCCTTCATTGGTTAGTTGGTGTTGTGGTCTTTGGTAGTCTAGTCATTAAGTATTTGTGGGCGGGTGGGCAGATTGTTCCCCAGTTTCAGGAGCGGATCCCCATATTCTATCAGCATCAATTTGTACCTAATTCTGATTGACTTGGTTTCATATTTGTTGGCGATTCAGTTACATTCCTCCCAGCTTGTTGCAGTAATCATTGCAGAATTATGTGCTTCAACATCCCTTTGAATTTGACCAGCCTCTTAGTCTGATTTTTTGAATGACCACC